>CM043726.1:1996982-2014482 GCA_023969325.1 Oryzias curvinotus | reverse complement strand
GGACTAGACTGGAATCTGGAAGAAGATGAAAGGACAGAACCAACTGCTACTGCTGCTTCTTAGCTTCAGGATGGTAGAGCTGGAGATCAACGTAAATATATGTAGATAAACACATGTCCCTGGAGCTGCTCCCACTTTAAAAAGACCGTTTATGTCTTTGCTGATCTAGTTTAAGTTCATCTGGACAGAAAAATCCATCAAGAAATCTATGGAGTTCAAACCCCATGATCTTGTTGTAAATGGGTCTCCATCCTCCTCCTCTCTGGGTTTCTGCTCCTTCTCCTCTGATAGAACAGCGGTCACTTATCTAAATCACGGAGGTCTCCGCCTTCAGCCTCTGGTAAACTACACAAGACTTAGATGGAGGTTCTGCAGTTGCAGAGTCTCAGTCTGAAGTGGAGCAGCTCTGCATCGGTCAGTAAACGCCTCATCCTGGAGAACCAGGAGCTCCTCCTCCTCCTCCTCCTCATGTCTGCTGCTACCTTCAGACTCTGCAGGCTAACTGCAGACGGTTGGTATGAACCCAGCAGCCTGAGCCCATGTTGTTGCTGACATGAAGGCAGTGTCAGCGTCTGTCCTCAGAGCTTCTGTGTTTGTCTTTCTCCTCATTCCTGCATCCTGAAGCAGCAGCACATTGAGCGCCGCTCTTTTAATGAAAGTACTCAGGAAGGAAGTTATTCCTGTCATCAGAGGTCAGGAGGTGAACGGCTGCTGGAGCTGTTTTCAGAGCTGGACGGACTCAAAGGCCTCCCTGCTGAGTCCTGAGAACAAAACATGAAGACGAGGACCAGGTCCCAGCAGAGTCCTGCAGGAACCCTGCTCCACGCTCCACTTCAGGCCAGCTTCCCTCAGCAGACAGACCATCTGGGAATCATTCAGGTTCTCCAGTCTTTCCATCACTCCTCTCCTGATCCCCTCATTTGCCTGTTCAGCCTCTTATCCCTGAACTAACAAACCCACAAAGGAGAGCGGCATGAGGGAGCAATCCGAGCACTGGGTAGGGGGCACCGGGAGAAGGACCGGGAGAAGGACCAGGAGGGGACCGGGAGAAGGACCGAGAGAAGGACCGGGAGAAGGACCGGGAGAAGGACCGGGAGAAGGACCCGGAGGGGACCGGGAGTGGACCGGGAGAAGGACCGGGGAAAAGGACCGGGAGAAGGACCCGGAGGGGACCGGGAGTGGACCGGGAGAAGGACCGGGAGAAGACCGGGAGAAGGACCGGGAGAAGACCGGGAGAAGGACCAGGAGGGGACCGGGAGTGGACCGGGAGAAGGACCGGGAGAAGGACCGGGAGAAGGACCGGGAGAAGGACCGGGAGAAGGACCCGGAGGGGACCGGGAGTGGACCGGGAGAAGGACCGGGGAAAAGGACCGGGAGAAGGACCCGGAGGGGACCG
Organism: Oryzias curvinotus; assembly: GCA_023969325.1. Lineage (NCBI taxonomy): Eukaryota > Metazoa > Chordata > Actinopteri > Beloniformes > Adrianichthyidae > Oryzias > Oryzias curvinotus. The sequence goes on along the minus strand of CM043726.1, from coordinate 2,013,086 downwards.
GGAGAAGGACCGGGAGAAGACCGGGAGAAGGACCAGGAGGGGACCGGGAGTGGACCGGGAGAAGGACCGGGAGAAGACCGGGAGAAGGACCCGGAGGGGACCGGGAGAAGCCAAACACTAAGAGCAAAGCCACCGTGGAGCCGTCAGGAGGAATCAGAGTTTTCAGCTGCCTTGAATCTGAACTCAGCGTCACACCTGGAGCCCATGACTTTAACTCCATGACGGTAATGCATGTGTGCATGGGAGTGTGCACACGTGCACGGCACTGTGCATGTGAATGCGCACATGTGCACGGCACTGTGCACGGCACTGTGCACGGGAGTGTGCACACATGTGCACGGCACTGTGCACGGGAGTGGATTCAGAAAAGAGACCTGCTTGATAAGCAGCTGGGAATGATCCATCCTTTCTGCTCACACTTAGAAAACCTGCCAGATTCAGGAAGTCGGCGTCCAAACTGATCCCGCCCACCAGCAGCCTGTCAGCACTACACACCCCACCCCCCACCGCTCATCACAGCCAGCAGAGGAGCCTCATTCACACGTCAGGCCACACTCTGCTCACAGGCCGGGCTCTGGGGCCGCCGTCTTCACCTGAGGCTCGGGGAGGGGACCAACCGTCCAAAGTAAGGCCCCGCCCCCAAAGGTCAACCGGAGGTCTCTTGGGCTTTGCCTTAACCATGAACCTCAAAGGGGGGGTGGAGGTTGGTTAATGTCCTGATGGTGGTTCTGGTCCCTCCACCTTCTCCCCAGAACTTGGGTTCTGTGCTCAACGGGACCCAAATGCCCCCCCCATCAAACCATCTGGTTTCCATCCGGGTCAGGTGGAGACCCTACACGAACAGTGTTACCCCCCATCTCACCTCTGACAGGAGCTCACACAGCAAACATGCATGAACACGGCTGTTACACGTGACATCATGAGCAGAGTAACACAGTCACACGCTGATGACTTCCTGACTGATGACGGCGTGCGGCTTAGCGAGGATCGTATTTAGCCCCAGAGGATTCTGGGAGTTCCTGCATCCTCTAAGGCAGTGTTTTTCAACCTTTTCTGAGCCACGGCACACTTTAACCTTAAAAAAAATCCCGCGGCACACCAGGATCCAAAAATTAAAAAAAAACACACAAAAAAAAGGGAGAAACTCATAGTCTGTATTGATCTACAGTCCCTCCACAATCTCACATGCATTTTTTGAGATAATTGTTGCAGAAAAAGCTGGAAAATGCAGCTGTTTTTTTTCTAAAAGATGCAATAAAAGTTAAGTTAGAAGATTTGAAAACAGTTTGATGTGTGTTCGTTGGTTTCAAGACGTTTAACAACAGATCTTGTGCGCGGTCAGTCTCACAACCCAATGCATCATGGGAGATGTAGTGCATAAAACGGCCGGTGGAGATCGCGTCTCTGAGCTTCATGGTTTTGTTCTCTTGTTCCACGGTCTGATACCGGATTCTGTGGAAAGCTACACCGCTAAAGACGAGCTTTAGCTGGTATTTCTGTTAGAACTGAGAGACTTTATGAGCAGAATCAGAACAAGGAAGTGAAGACTTTAAGCACTTCTGATTGGTCAGACTGATGACATGTGATTAAGCCTCCAAGAATGATTGGTGGAGACAATTAAAGGGGCGGGACTTTTACAAAATACAGCCGGAGCTGCAGCTGAATCGCGGTACGTCATTCTTATCAAAATGTCTTTAATAAAATAAAATAAACGCAAAGAAAAAGTATTTTACGATCTTTTATATTCCTAACTCCTCAGTGTTTTATCAAGTCCTGTTTGGATGAACAGAGAGCTGAAATCCTGGAGATGGAAAATGTTTTTACATCAGTGAATGAGGGCAATTTCCCACGGCACACTTGACCATCTCCCACGGCACACTAGTGTGCCGCGGCACACTGGTTGAAAAACACTGCTCTAAGGCCTCCAGCCCTGTCTCCGACGCACAGAGATTCCTCCAGTTTCTCCGTCTGTTTCAGGTGAGATCCAGCAGTTTTACTTTGAGAAACGTAGCAGTTCAAACATTTGATAGACGGAGAACCTGGATGGATGGAGAAACTATCAGCTGCTCTTCAACACACACGCTTTGCAGCAAAGTGCTTTACAGAAAATCCTGTTTAACTTTTTAATCTAAGAACATTTCTAGGAGCTTTCCAGCTGGTTGGGGGTCGATGGTCAGGAGAGGGGGGCAACAAAAGGGATGGAGGAAGATAGAAGCTGGTGTGAACATCTCAACCTGTTCCGGCCTCTTATGCCTTTTGTAAAGAAAACCGGGCAAACTAAAGCACCAAACTGTCAGAATAAATGTCCAAACTGCAGTTTGACTCCAAAAGCTTCATGAGAAACATCCGTCCTGTTCACTCATCACAGGACAGAGGAAAGCCACAAAATAATCAGTTCCTGCTGAACAGAACCTCCAGAACACACACTAGGAACACAGACGGGTCAGATGTGAACACAGGCAGATGTTTGTCCATTCAGCTGTTAGCAGGTCAAGAAGAGCAGGACCAGCAGCTAACCCGAGGTTGGTAACCTTCCCGCATTTAGGCTCCGCCCCAAACCTGAAGCCTGTCTGGAATCCGGGAAATCTGCTTCCTGACCACACGGACTTGTTCACCTGAGATCCAGAAACCTGAAGCTGATCTGTTGGCAGAAAGGTCAAAGGTCTCCAAACACAATCCTCCTCCTGGATCTGCAACCTGAGAGGCTGAGGCTGCAGGATGTGGGTCAGCGGGTCAGACCGAAGCAAACACGGCTCGGTTCAAGTTCGGATCCGACGCTTCTTCGGAACCATTTAGACTCTAGCGCCATAAAAGGACAAAGTGACCCGTTTGGTTGATCCTGGTCTGAGGCTGAGCTCAGACTAGATCCGGACTCTGGACTTCAGGAGCGATGGAAGTTCCTGAACCAGAACCCGCGCGTCATGACCGAAGGTTGGGGAGTGTGCACCTCCCTGACCGGAAGACTCGCTTGTGGGTGGGGGGCTACACCGGAAGAAAGCCGACCTTACCTTGATGATGCTGCTCCGGCGGGGGGCCGCCTTCACCGCCTCCAGCAGGACGGCGTCGGGGTCCGGTCCGACCACGCCGCTCCGGCGGCCGCGGGACGCTCTCGGCGAGACGGGGTCCGGCGCCGCGTCGCCCGCGCTCTCCTCGCGCTCACACATGTCGGGATGAAGAACGGCGGCTTTGGAACGGGCGGGGGGAGATGTTACTGTAGAGGTCGGGTCTGACCCGGATAAAGTTCAGCCGCCATTTGGTCCGAAGCGGGAGGAATCGAGCCGTCGGTGTCACCGATCAGAGGCAGACTTTGGATCCGATGTGGCTGCGGGTCTCCGACCCCCGGACCAGAGTCTGCAGCCTCGGGGACAGGAAGTGGACTGTGCGCTCCGGGGACGCGCAACAAGTCTGAGCGGCTCTCCAGCCCGTTAAGACATCCAGACGCGCGCGGAGCGTCGGTGCGCGGAGACGCGCGCCTGCAAGAAGGACGGCCGCCTCTGACAGCCGCGTGTGTGTGTGCGTGCGTGCGTGCGTGCGTGCGAGCCCAAACGAACCCGCGCAGGCAGCGCCAGCAGAGAGCGGGTTCCGACCCGACGACAGCCCACTCCAGACGCGCGCAGAGGCACAGCTGACAGCCGCGTCGCCTCCTTTTATCCGCTCTAGCTCCTCCCACTTTTACGAAAGACGCGCGCTGCAGCCAATGCGCGCGAACACGTGAAGGCGAGATGGAGGGTCGCAGCACACCGCAGACGTCCCGGTATTCCTCCGTGAAGGAATTGGGAAAAGAGCCCCCCACCCCGTAGACCCCGAGAAAAGCCCGCGCGCCGCTCAGGGAAGAAAAACCTCCGAATCCTGCAAGAAACTCCATCCAGAACCTGAGAGGAGGAGAAAGGAGAATGACCCACACGCACACACTAACACACACACTAACACACACACTAACACACACACACACACCAACACACACACACACACACACTAACACACACACTAACACACACACTAACACACACACACGCACACACTAACACACACACTAACACACACACACACACACACACAACACACACAAACACACTAACACACACACACACACTAACACTAACACACACACTAACACACACACACACCAACACACACACTAACACACACACTAACACACACACACACTAACACACACACACACTAACACACACACTAACACACACACTAACACACACACACACTAACACACACACTAACACACACACACACTAACACACACACTAACACACACACACACACACTAACACACACACTAACACACACACACACACACTAACACACACACACACACACAAACACACACACACACACTAACACACACACACACACTAACACTAACACACACACTAACACACACACACACCACACACACACTAACACACACACACTAACACACACACACTAACACACACACACACTAACACACACACTAACACACACACACACTAACACACACACTAACACACACACACACACACTAACACACACACTAACACACACACACACACTAACACACACACACTAACACACACACAGACACTCGAACACACACACTAACACACACACTAACACACACACTAACACACACACACACTAACACACACACAGACACTCGAACACACACACCAATGAGCCCCCCTCAGCCAGACTCTCCTGGATTTACCCCTGTCTCGCTCTCTCCTGGACCCCCACGGGGCAGGGGGTAGTTTCCTGGACTATGATGTGGGGGGGGTTCTTGAAAGGACTGGTTCAGGACTGGGGGGGCAAGAAAACACAGACCACGTCCCTCCTGTTGTCAAGTCTTTCCAGAGTCTACCGTCCAGATATGTTTTACACGTCCAACTTATTCTGAAAATGACATTTAAGTGCCAAAAAGTTCAAAGTCTTAGTTTTTCAATGACGTCATGGAAGATACTGTGTCTCTGCTCTTTGGATCTCAGACACCTGTGAAAATGAGTTTGCAGGTGAGTTCAGGTAGAGGAAGACTCCTCCAGCAGGACGTTCCTCATGATGAAGCAGACCAACGTCTGCACGAACAGAATGGAAGAAAAAGCATCTCTGCTTGAAGGAGAATTGAAGACCTGGGATATGTCACTAAAACGTCATGGTGATCATCATGGCTGACCAGAAACACACGGCTTCATGGAGAGGAAGGTTTCTGCCAGACAAAAGCATCTGATGAAGAGAGCATCTGCTGAAAGACCATCACAGAGCAACAAGCTCATGTTTGAAGCTCTCCAACATCAAGGTGCAGGATCCTCCAGAGGTTCAGTTCTACTTAAACCTTCTATTCGCCCCCCCACCCCCACCCCAAAACAACACTAACAAGCAGAAACGGCTGCAGTGGATCCAGACAGACATGAAGACTCATTGTTCACTGATGGGTGTCGTGCAACCCTGGATGGTCCAGATGGATGGAGTACCGGGTGGTTGGATGGCCACCGTGTCCCAACAACGCTGTGATGTCAGCAAGGAGGTGGTGGAGAGAGCTGGTGGGCCCCTATAGGGTCCCTGAAGGTGTGATGACCTCTGAAAAGTAGGCAGAGTTTCTGACTGACCACTTTCTTTATGTGGTACAAAAAGAAAAACCGCGGCTTTGTGGAACCAAATCATCTCCATGCAGGAAAAAGCAGCATCTGATGCTGCAAGGAAAACTTCTGCATCATTGGTAGAAGGGAGGTAAACTGATAGTGAGGCCCCCATCCTCCCCTGAAAGTGTAGCCCCCATCCTCCCCTGACAGTGTGGCCCCCATCCTACCTGACAGTGTGGCCCCCATCCTACCTGACAGTGTGGCCCCCATCCTCCCCTGACGGTGTGTGGCCCCCATCCTCCCTGAAAGTGTAGCCCCCATCCTCCCCTGACAGTGTGGCCCCCATCCTACCTGACAGTGTGGCCCCCATCCTCCCCCTGACGGTGTGGCCCCCATCCTTTCCATTTGGTGTGGCCCCCATCCTCCCTGACGGTGTGGCCCCCCATCCTCCCCTGATGGTGTGGCCCCCATCCTCCCCTGACAGTGTGGCCCCCATCCTACCTGACAATGTGGCCCCCATCCTCCCCGGATAGTGTGGCCCCCATCCTACCAGACAGTGTGGCCCCCATCCTCCCCCTGACGGTGTGGCCCCCATCCTCTCCATTTGGGGTGGCCCCCATCCTCCCCTGACGGTGTGGCCCCCATCCTCTCCATTTGGGGTGGCCCCATCCTCCCCTGACGGTGTGGCCCCCATCGTACCTGACAATGTGGCCCCCATCCTCCCCTGACAGTGTGGCCCCATCCTCCCCTGACAGTGTGGCCCCCATCCTCTCCAATTGGTGTGAACCCCATCCTCCCTGAAAGTGTGGCCCCCATCCTCCCTGAAAGTGTGCCCCCCATCCTCCCCTGATGGTGTGGCCCCCATCCTCTGCATTTGGTGTGGCCCCCATCCTCCCTGAAAGTGTGGCCCCCATCATCCCCTGATAGTGTGACCCCCATTCTCCCCTGACAGTGTGGCCCCCATCCTCTCCATTTGGTGTGGTCCCTAACCTCTCTGTTTGGTGTGGCCCCCATCCTCCCTGATAGTGTGGCCCCCATCCTCCCCTGACGGTGTGGCCCCCATCCTCTCCATTTGGTGTGGTCCCTAACCTCTCTGTTTGGTGTGGCCCCCATCCTCCCTGATAGTGTGGCCCCCATCCTCCCCTGACAGTGTGGCCCCCATCCTCTCCATTTGGTGTGGTCCCTAACCTCTCTGTTTGGTGTGGCCCCCATCCTCCCTGATAGTGTGGCCCCCATCCTCCCCTGACGGTGTGGCCCCCATCCTCTGCATTTGGTGTGGCCCCCATCCTCCCTGAAAGTGTGCCCCCCATCCTCCCCTGATGGTGTGGCCCCCATCCTCTGCATTTGGTGTGGCCCCCATCCTCCCTGATAGTGTGGCCCCCATCCTCCATGACCTCAACCCTTTTGAGAACCTGTGGAGCATCCTCAAGCCAAATATCTCTGAGGGTGGGGGGCAGGTCCCATCCAATCAGCAGCTCGGGAGGGGTCTTCTCTTGTTAGACATGGAGTAGATTTGAGGCGTTGATGTTGTTGTTGTGTTGTGATCCAGGTTTGTTCATATTCACTCTAAAGGAAACTGACCGTCATTTGCATTGAGGATGTATAGAAACACAGCGTCTGCTGCTGTGCATCCCTACAGGAAGTGACCCCAGAGATCCAGACCCAGCAGCATGAGATCTGAACCGGGTCAGAACCAGAAACCTCAGACGTCCTCTCACCTGTAACTTTACTCCTCTGCCCTCCAGTGAACGTTCATGGGTTCATTAAATTGTGTTTCTTCTTTGTGATCTTTTGTTTTTGTCTTCCATCTCACTAATGTGTTGGTTTTGTGTTGAACTGCAGCTGAGGAACACAATCAGACCTGATGTGAAGGAGATGACTGCTGTTGATGCAAACCTGCAGAGCTGTGGGGGGGCAGAGGATTCTGGAGTTTGGGGCTGGACACTGGAGCACAGCAGCACAGCAGAGGGGTGTCTGCTGTCAATCAAATCCAATCAAACTGTATTTGTGTAAATCACACAAAGTGCTGTTTAAAGGACAAACATTTTCCAATGTAAAGACCGAGAGCAAAACAAAAACATTCACGCAACCCCCCCCCCCCACACACACAGACACACAACCCCCCCTGACAGACACACAACCCCCCCTCCCCCCCACACAAAACGTCATATAACATTAAATGACTAAACCATTTAAAATGATGTCAAGTTAAACTCTGGCTTGATAATGAAGCAGGAAAAGGATGTTTTGAACCGTCCACACCAGTCCATACTGCACCCCCCCCCCAATACTGCTGCAGAGGACACTACCACAGCACCCCCTGTCAAAGCAAGGAGCCAGACCCCCCCCCCCGCAAAGACCCAGTTTACTGAAATGTCAGCCACTGGTGTGGGGGATCTGCATGAGGAAAACACGGAATTAAGTAAATGACTAAAACCCAGATCAGTCAGCGGATCAATAAAAACATGGAAAACTCAGAGAAGGCAGCAGGATCCCAGATCCCTGCTGTGAGTGGAAAACTCTAGTTGGCTTTACAGTGGGGGGGGGGCAGCTTGGATCAGGGACGTGTGGAATGTGAGCGGCTGGTGAGCCTATTAGCACATGACACTTGCAGGTCACACCTCCATGTGAGTGGGAGGAGCCAGGCTTCTGCTCTACAGGCAAGAAATTCACCATCTTCATGTTTGTGGACCCCCCAGAACAGAAAATCCCAGAGCAGGACTGAGGACTGCGTCATCCGCCCGCCGGCAGACCTGAAGGAGCGTTGATCTTTACATCAATCACCACACGTTGCGTTCAGCTGTGATCAGAGTCCATGCCCCCCTCCCTCTGGGACAGCTCTGTTGGAGGGAAAGCTAGTAAATGCCCCCCTCCTCTTGTTCTTTTCATATCCTTCATGGCACGTACAGCACCGGTTGTTTTGGGGCGGGGGTGCCATCAGAACCAGCCCAGGGTCAAAGGTCATAGAAAGTAGAGTAAAACTGCCTCTGGAGTTTTTGGCGTGTCATACTTCATGTCAGACGTCCCACAGCCTGCAGTCTGAGTGGAAAGACTAAAGCAAACCGAGAAGAGGAACTTCTGAATCCCTGACTGACCGTTCAGCGTTCACCTGGTGACAGGGGGACACCTGTTGGCCCGGCAGTGAGAAGCCGTCCACAAACTGCACTGGTTCCCCTAAATGTCCCGAGCTGTGAATGTGAGCCTGCATTGATGTGTGATTAGTGGAGACTGGTCTGTCCAGGATGCCCCCCCCCCCGCCTTCGCCTGCGAGGGGCCCGGATGGGCTCCGGCAGCCCCGTGACCCTAAAGGACGAACGGGTTCAGACGATGAATGGATGAACAGAGGAGCAGCTGCAGAGACACGAGGTGAGGGAGCTGATCCCTCCCCCTGTGCAGACGCAGACGCAGACGCTGCAGGAGGAGCTGCAACAGTCTGCATCTCATGTCCAATCACTGTGAAGCAGCGACGTCTGATGAAAACGTGTGGAAGGTTGGATTCCTCTCATGATGCCATCAGTTGTATCTGCAGCGTGAACGTGTGAACGATGCTGCAGGAGGACTGCGTCTGCTGCTGAGCTTCTGTCTCTTCCTTCATCCCATCGTCTGCACGGATTCTCTGTGCGACGCCTGGAAGCGGCTGGATGAAGGTCACAGTTCCAGCCTCGCAGCACCGGCACAACCACGGCCTGGGGTCTGTGTCGCCAAAGCCGTTTGGGAAGCCAGGCAGGCAGGAGCCTCAGAGGGACGGACAGAGTGTCTGCTTCACGGTAACCCCCCCCCAAGAAGACACGAAGCAGCAGATCTGCTTCAACCCCAGCTCAGACCCCAGCAAAGGTGGGGGCGGGAACCGCACCAGAACCTGCTGTCGGGGCACTCCCAGTCCAAATGAGTGGAGTGAAGCGGAGGTTTGGGTTTGTTGGTCATCCAGACTTCTGTGATTGGTTCCTTGGAGCCGGCTCAAGTCCAGAAGTGAAACCTTCCATTTGACTCACGACAACTCCTAGAACGGAACAAAGTGAAGGTTTGGAGGCAGTAAAGGTGGACCAGGGCTCCAATGGAAAACAAGCAGAGTCAAGTAACAGAAACCATGAATTCAATCTGTGTTTTAGAGAAGACTCATCCTAAAAAAGACTTTTCTGATTTCCTCAGACTTTGGAGCGTCTGCAGCTGACAGTAGATGAAGGCAGGGTTTTGAACCAGCACCTCCTCATGTGGATGACGTCCTTCCTGCCAGTGTTGGATCAGAAAAATGCCTCCATCCAAAGTGAGGATCCTGAAGGACAATCCTGGTCCAACTCCTCTGGTGGGGGTCGAGGACAGGCCCCTGGGGGGGTCCTGCAAGGTGAACAGAAACTCCGCCTCCTTCCTGATAGCTAAGCTCATTTATTTTGGAGAAAAGTTCAGCTTTTCCTGCAGAAGTTGTTTCACTCCAAAATAAAACACAAAAAAGAAACCACTGGAAGTGGCATGGCATGGCATGGCATGGCATGGCATGGCATGGGACAGAATGTGCTGTAAGGAATGCCGTTAGTTCAGAGTGACTCTCTGACTGCAGCCCATACCATCACACCTCCTCCTCACACTGTAGCATCATTTTTACACCTTCCTGGTGGTGAACCAAAGGTTTGAAGCTGTTCTTCCACCTGCAGCCGTTTGGATCTTTTGGCTGAGCTCAGCCTTCACAAACTCCAGCAGTTTCTAGGATGCTTCTGTTTATTAATATTAATAACTGATAAGAAAACATTCCTGTTGACATTTCAACAGAGAGTTCTTCTGCTCTCTCCCATAAATAGTCCTGTGGGGAAATCTGTCCACTTATTCCAGGAAAACCATCATTTCAAATGAACATTGTTCCACTTCCTCTGAGCATGTCTTCTTGGAACATGTTTGGAGAAGATACTGCATGGAAGGAGGTCTGGAAACCCCCAATCAATTCTTGATCAATAAAGTCAATGACATTTATTTTAGGCTTATTTACCCCGCTAAAATGTTTATTCACAATAGATTTAGATGAAACATTCATACTTTTGCTGCTATTCCCCTGAAACAATCATCCATCTTTTCTGCTTTTGTCCTCATATTCAAGTGTTGTGGCAGAAGATTTGTGATTTCATTCATGACCACATTGATGCTAGTTATGTTTTATTCTGGAAGATGTTTTATTGGGTCTTATATCAAAGAATTGACAAAAGGACTCTGGGTCACTTTAAATCTTTTGCTCATTTTGGCCAATTTTCATATCCACAAAAGTCCATTTTCTGGACCAAAACATTGTTTAATTTTTATATTAATAGTATTTGTAATTCTGAGAAGCAAAAAGCAATCAAATCTCTGTCTGTAGGTGAAAGATTCAATACTTTGTCAGAAAACTCTGACTTATTTCTATCGTTATTCTGGTTTTTTACACATATGTGTATTTTATATTTACAATTGTGTTCTTGTTGCAAACCTGAATGTGAATTTCTGTAAAATGGCAGCATGTGCAATAAAGTTTATTTAAAAATAAGTTTGAACAGTTTTCATCTGCTCCAGCCGCCGCCAGCACCGGGCGCGTGCACACGGACAACCGCCGCCAGCACCGGGCGCGTCCACACGAACAACCGCCGCCAGCACCGGGCGCGTGCACACGGACAACCGCCGCCAGCACCGGGCGCGTGCACACGGACCCAAACTGAAAGCTCTGATGTTCACTCTGACCAACATTCTTAGTGGAGCAGAGTTCCACCTGCACACAGGAAGCACACTTTCGTGGAGGTCGTGACATTCACCTGAACATCCAGTTTCCCCTGCGGTCCTGATGAGCAGCTTCTGACCGAACAGAGGAGGATATTCCAGTACATTCAAGATTACGGATTACCTCCTTCAGGAGGGGGGGGGGGGGGGGCACATCTTTATGGAAGCGATATGGATCCAGAACTTTCAGTCTTTGACATGTCAGGATTCAGGAGCTGTGCTGCTGCCCCCCCACTAGATGGCGGCAGAACTGAAGAGGACCGTCCGGTTGAAGCACAGGTCACCGGTTTGACCCGAGTGTCTCACGATAGAAACGTTGATGTTTTTCTGTCTGAGGACTAGAGGGGGGGTATTCCAGGAAGCATGTTTAAACTAGCCTGACTTTAACCCTGAACTCTGGCTGAAATCCTCCTGAACTTGCTTACTCTGGGTATGTCGGTTCCAGAAGACCGGATATGAGTTGGCGTGAATACGCTCCACTTGGTAACCCTGGGTTAACGGGCGTGCATGTCGTGCACATAAAGACATTCTCAATGGATCGCTGATTTCCAGAGTCACCATGGAAACGCATGGAGAAAAAAAGAGACGCTACACTTCAGTGAGACGGAGTCTGAGATTAATGACGGCGTATGAAGATTATAAGGCCATCAAAAGAGTAATACGGCTGCATCATCAGCAAAAGAAAGAGTTTCTGCTTGGAGAAAAAGAACAAAGTAAATGCACGAATTTCTGATCTCATTTCTATTTTCATTGTGACGCATATATATGCATATATATATATATATATATATATATATATATATATATATATATATATATATACCGGCTGGGTAGCTCGGTTGGTAAGGTGCAGGACTGTCATGCTGGAAACCCGGGTTCGATTCCCACGGCGGAATGAACAATTAATGGTGATTAATGGAATGGGGCAATTACCATAACAATGGAAATGGGGCAAATGCCATAACAATGACGGGCAATTAACATCACCCAGTGAGGGTCCTTGGGCAAGACCCTTAACGCTAATGCCTACCTCACTATATGAGAGACAATGAACCACATGTCATGCCGGCTCAGACGTCGCCCGGCCAAACAAGGTCTGCGTCAGGTGCTGGGGGACCAGAGCACTCTGATGGAAAGTGGGCTACTGGAACAAGACGGAAATGGACTAGATGCGAGAACAAGGATCTGTTAGGATGCTACTACTCAAGTAATCCAACCCAGAGAGGGTACATGCAGAGAATGTGGAATGAATGGATGCTTCGAAACCCACAATCAAGGCTAACTGCCAAACAACTGGTAGCCCAATGCTCGAATATCCACAAACGCCAACTCCTATCACAGCTTGAGATTGAAGTGTTACAGTACAATGCCACGGGAGAGCCAGAACAACAGGTCAGAGAGGAGGTTATACCACACTCACACCCTGAGATTGGGTACACAGCCCCAACAACCACAGTTACGCTGAGCGAGGCAGCAACTGACCTGAAAGACAAGATCATGTCTAGAATGAACACTAGGCAACCCCGACACCAGCTACAACGGTTAAGTGATGTACTGCCTGAAAGTCTACTGGAAACTGTGAATGAAGCATTGAGGGCAATTCCTACCACAACCATCACAGAAACCAATGAACTGGTTTACACTTCAGCAGCAGTGATCCTTGAGATGCTTGGCTATAAGAGCAACCATGGAAGAAAACAATACCCACCATGGAAGCAACGGTTAGAGGCCAAAATCAAGGCAACTCGGAAGGATGTGAGTAAGCTGACAGAGGCTCAAAGAGGTACAATGAGAAAGCAAGTACCTAAGAGATACAGCCAGATGCCCATACCTGAAGCCCTGGAAACTGCCAAACAAAGGCTCCTAGCCTTGAGTAGCCGCCTAAAGAGATACACAAGAGACAATGAAGCCAGACGAATAAACAGGCTGTTCGCAACTCAACCAGCGAAAGTGTACGCTCAGTGGCAGGGTCAAAACAGCCGAGCAGACCCACCAAGGCTAGAAACTGAACAGTACTGGAAAAGTATATGGGAGAAAGAGACAGCACATAACAGCAATGCCCAGTGGCTGGTCTCTCTGAGAAAAGAACACAGCAACCTCCCTGAACAGAATCCAGTAACCATCACAGTGGCAGACATCCAAGAAAGAGTCTCAGGTATGAAGAACTGGACAGCACCGGGCCCTGACATGATACATGCCTACTGGCTAAAGAAGCTTACCACACTCCACGAACGCCTGGCAGCACAAATGAACCAGCTGCTAAGAGATGGGACTCACCCCGAATGGCTAACGGAAGGGCGAACGATCCTAATCCAGAAGGATCCCTCAAAGGGTGCAGTCCCATCCAACTACCGGCCAATAACCTGTCTCTCCACAACATGGAAGCTCATGTCAGGCATCATTGCAACCAAGATAAATAGGCACATGGATCAATTCATGAGTAACACACAGAAGGGCATTGGTAGAGACTCCAGAGGAGCCAAACACCAACTCCTGGTCGACAGAACAGTCGCCCAAGACTGCAGGTCACGACACACCAACCTGTGCACAGCCTGGATTGATTACAAGAAGGCCTATGACTCAATGCCACACACATGGATCACTGAATGCTTGGAGCTGTACAACATCAACAGGACTCTAAGAGCCTTCATAAGAAACTCAATGAAGCTGTGGAAAACCACCCTTGAAGCCAATGGGAAACCACTTGTACAAGTGTCCATCAAATGTGGGATATACCAAGGTGATGCTCTGTCCCCACTGCTGTTCTGCATAGGTCTGAACCCCCTCAGCCAAATAATCAACAAGACTGGCTATGGATACCGACTCAGAAATGGGGCCAACATCAGTCACCTCCTCTACATGGATGACATCAAGCTATATGCTAAGAACGAGCGTGACATTGACTCCCTGATCCACACCACCAGGATCTACAGTAATGACATTGGGATGTCATTCGGGCTCGAGAAATGCAGCCGGATGGTGACAAAGAGAGGCAAGGTAGTCCACACAGGGGGGGTCTCACTCCCAGAAGGAACAATAGCAGACATTGAGGACAGTTACAAGTACCTTGGAATTCCCCAGGCAAATGGCAACCTGGAGCAGGCATCAAGGAAAGCTGCAACAGCTAAGTACCTTCAACGAGTAAGGCAAGTCCTGAAAAGCCAGCTCAATGGCAAGAACAAGACCCGGGCAATAAACAGCTATGCACTGCCAGTTATCAGATACCCTGCAGGAATAATAAGATGGCCAAAGGAAGAGATACAGACCATGGATGTTAAAACACGGAAGCTCCTCACCATGCATGGAGGGTTCCATCCCAAATCCAGCACTCTGAGACTGTATGCTAGCCGCAAGGAAGGAGGCCGAGGACTAGTGAGCGTAGAAGCCACTATCCAGGATGAAACATCCAAGATGCATGAATACATCAAGCTCAAGGCCCCAACTGACAGTGTGCTCAGTGAATGTCTCAGGCAATGGAGAGCAGAGGATACAGTGCTGGAGGACAGATCCTCATGGGAGGACAAACCCCTCCATGGGATGTACCACCGGACCATAACTGAAGTGGCTGATATCAAGAAGTCCTACCAATGGCTAGAAAGGGCTGGCCTACAAGACAGCACTGAAGCGCTCATCCTGGCAGCTCAGGAACAAGCCCTGAGCACCAGAGCGATAGAGGCTCAGATCTACCACACCAGACAAGACCCAAGGTGTAGGCTGTGCAAAGAGGCGCCTGAAACAATCCAGCACATAACTGCAGGATGTAAGATGCTGGCAGGTAAAGCATACATGGAGCGGCACAATCAAGTGGCTGGAATAATATACAGGAACATGTGTGCAGAATATGGACTGGAAACCCCAAGGTCAAAATGGGAAACACCTCCGAAGGTGGTAGAGAATGAGAGGGCAAAGATCCTGTGGGACTTCCAGATCCAGACTGATAGGATGGTAATGGCGAACCAACCAGACATCATAGTGGTGGATAAAGAACAGAGGAAAGCCGTTGTGGTGGATGTGGCAGTGCCAAGCGATGGGAACATCAGGAAGAAGGAACATGAGAAACTGGAGAAATACCAGGGACTCAGAGAAGAACTGCAGAAAGCCTGGAAAGTGAAGGTGACGGTGGTGCCTGTGGTAATTGGAGCACTCGGGGCAGTAACCCCCAAGCTTGAGGAGTGGCTACAACAGATACCTGGAAAGACCTCAGACCTCTCAGTCCAGAAAAGCGCAGTGCTAGGAACAGCTAAGATACTGCGCAGGACCCTCAAGCTCCCAGGCCTCTGGTAGAGGACCCGAGCTTGGAGGAGAAACCACCCGCGGAGGGTGAGAGGGGCGTCGTTTTATATATATATATACACATATATATAACTTATGCAATGTAAATGAATTACTTCTATTGGTAACAAGTAATTGAACTACATATTTGAACCTTATTTCTTGCGTCTATAAAACTCATTGTTTATATAACTCAAATTTACATATTTATCTAACTAAATGTCATATTACTTCAATTCAATTAATCTTTTTTCCATCTTAACTCATTATAATTCTTGGCGTTTTACTGTGTTTTGCAGAGTTATTATGTCCTGTTATGTTTAATTCTTTCTGCACCATGAGTGAGAGGGAGGAAGAGGAGGATGAGGAGGATGAGGTTACATAGCATCACTTACCATGTAATATCATGAGGACAATGTTGGAAAAATTCCTAATTGAATGTATTCACATAGGGCAAATTTTATTGTTAATTTATTGTTATTACATTGAGTATGTCTGCGACTTCAACTTAGACATATGAGAGTTC
>CM043726.1:1929173-1992482 GCA_023969325.1 Oryzias curvinotus | reverse complement strand
AACTGACCGTCATTTGCATTGAGGATGTATAGAAACACAGCGTCTGCTGCTGTGCATCCCTACAGGAAGTGACCCCAGAGATCCAGACCCAGCAGCATGAGATCTGAACCGGGTCAGAACCAGAAACCTCACACGTCCTCTCACCTGTAACTTTACTCCTCTGCCCTCCAGTGACGTTCATGGGTTCATTAAATTGTGTTTCTTCTTTGTGATCGTTTGTTTTTGTCTTCCATCTCACTAATGTGTTGGTTTTGTGTTGAACGTGCAGCTGAGGAAACACAATCAGACCTGATGTGAAGGAGATGACTGCTGTTGATGCAAACCTGCAGAGCTGTGGGGGGGCAGAGGATTCTGGAGTTTGGGGCTGGACACTGGAGCACAGCAGAGGGGTGTCTGCTGTCAATCAAATCCAATCAAACTGTATTTGTGTAAATCACACAAAGTGCTGTTTAAAGGACAAACATTTTCCAATGTAAAGACCGAGAGCAAAACAAAAACCTTCACGCAACCCCCCCCCCCCCCCACGACACACAACCCCCCCCTCCCCCCCACACAAAACGTCATATAACATTAAATGACTAAACCATTTAAAATGATGTAAAGTTAAACTCTGGCTTGATAATGAAGCAGGAAAAGGATGTTTTGAAACCGTCCACACCAGTCCATACTGCACCCCCCCCCCCAATACTGCTGCAGAGGACACTACCACAGCACCCCCTGTCAAAGCAAGGAGCCAGACCCCCCCCCGCAAAGAGTTTACTGAGATGTCAGCCACTGGTGTGGGGGATCTGCATGAGGAAAACACGGAATGAAGAAAATGACTAAAACACAGATCAGTCAGCGGATCAATAAAAACATGGAAAACTCAGAGAAGGAGCTGCAGGATCCCAGATCCCTGCTGTGAGTGGAAAACTCTAGTTGGCTTTACAGTGGGGGGGGGCAGCTTGGATCAGGGACGTGTGGAATGTGAGCGGCTGGTGAGCCTATTAGCACATGACACTTGCAGGTCACACCTCCATGTGAGTGGGGGGAGCCAGGCTTCTGCTCTACAGGCAAGAAATTCACCATCTTCATGTTTGTGGACCCCCCAGAACAGAAAATCCCAGAGCAGGACTGAGGACTGCGTCATCCGCCCGCCGGCAGACCTGAAGGAGCGTTGATCTTTACATCAATCATCACACGTTGCGTTCAGCTGTGATCAGAGTCCATGCCCCCCTCCCTCTGGGACAGCTCTGTTGGAGGGAAAGCTAGTAAATGCCCCCCTCCTCTTGTTCTTTTCATATCCTTCATGGCACGTACAGCACCGGTTGTTTTGGGGCGGGGGTGCCATCAGAACCAGCCCAGGGTCAAAGGTCATAGAAAGTAGAGTAAAACTGCCTCTGGAGTTTTTGGCGTGTCAGACGTCCCACAGCCTGCAGTCTGAGTGGAAAGACTAAAGCAAACCGAGAAGAGGAACTTCTGAATCCCTGACTGACCGTTCAGCGTTCACCTGGTGACAGGGGGACACCTGTTGGCCCGGCAGTGAGAAGCCGTCCACAAACTGCACTGGTTCCCCTAAATGTCCCGAGCTGTGAATGTGAGCCTGCATTGGTGTGTGATTAGTGGAGACTGGTCTGTCCAGGATGCCCCCCCCCCCGCCTTCGCCTGCGAGGGGCCCGGATGGGCTCCGGCAGCCCCGTGACCCTAAAGGACGAACGGGTTCAGACGATGAATGGATGAACAGAGGAGCAGCTGCAGAGACACGAGGTGAGGGAGCTGATCCCTCCCCCTGTGCAGACGCAGACGCTGCAGGAGGAGCTGCAACAGTCTGCATCTCATGTCCAATCACTGTGAAGCAGCGACGTCTGATGAAAACGTGTGGAAGGTTGGATTCCTCTCATGATGCCATCAGTTGTCTTCTGGGTTCTGCAGCGTGAACGTGTGAACGATGCTGCACGAGGACTGCGTCTGCTGCTGAGCTTCTGTCTCTTCCTTCATCCCATCGTCTGCACGGATTCTCTGTGCGACGCCTGGAAGCGGCTGGATGAAGGTCACAGTTCCAGCCTCGCAGCACCGGCACAACCACGGCCTGGGGTCTGTGTCGCCAAAGCCGTTTGGGAACCAGGCAGGCAGGAGCCTCAGAGGGACGGACAGAGTGTCTGCTTCACGGTAACCCCCCCCCCAGAAGACACGAAGCAGCAGATCTGCTTCAATCCCAGCTCAGACCCCAGCAAAGGTGGGGGCGGGAACCGCACCAGAACCTGCTGTCGGGGCACTCCCAGTCCAAATGAGTGGAGTGAAGCGGAGGTTTGGGTTTGTTGGTCATCCAGACTTCTGTGTTTGGTTCCTTGGAGCCGGCTCAAGTCCAGAAGTGAAACCTTCCATTTGACTCATGACAACTCCTAGAATGGAACAAAGTGAAGGTTTGGAGGCAGTAAAGGTGGACCAGGGCTCCAATGGAAAACAAGCAGAGTCAAGTAACAGAAACCATGAATTCAATCTGTGTTTTAGAGAAGACTCATCCTAAAAAAGACTTTTCTGATTTCCTCAGACTTTGGAGCGTCTGCAGCTGACAGTAGATGAAGGCAGGGTTTTGAACCAGCACCTCCTCATGTGGATGACGTCCTTCCTGCCAGTGTTGGATCAGAAAAATGCCTCCATCCAAAGTGAGGATCCTGAAGGACGATCCTGGTCCAACTCCTCTGGTGGGGGTCGAGGACAGGCCCCTGGGGGGGGTCCTGCAAGGTGAACAGAAACTCCGCCTCCTTCCTGATAGCTAAGCTCATTTATGTTGGATAAAAGTTCAGCTTTTCCTGCAGAAGTTGTTTCACTCCAAAATAAAACACAAAAAAGAAACCACTGGAAGTGGCATGGCATGGCATGGCATGGCATGGCATGGCATGGCATGGGACAGAATGTGCTGTAAGGAATGCCGTTAGTTCAGAGTGACTCTCTGACTGCAGCCCATACCATCACACCTCCTCCTCACACTGTAGCATCATTTTTACACCTTCCTGGTGGTGAACCAAAGGTTTGAAGCTGTTCTTCCACCTGCAGCCGTTTGGATCTTTTGGCTGAGCTCAGCCTTTACAAACTCCAGCAGTTTCTAGGATGCTTCTGTTTATTAATATTAATAACTGATAAGAAAACATTCCTGTTGACATTTCAACAGAGAGTTCTTCTGCTCTCTCCCATAAATAGTCCTGTGGGGAAATCTGTCCACTTATTCCAGGAAAACCATCATTTCAAATGAACATTGTTCCACTTCCTCTGAGCATGTCTTCTTGGAACATGTTTGGAGAAGATACTGCATGGAAGGAGGTCTGGAAACCCCCAATCAATTCTTGATCAATAAAGTCAATGACATTTATTTTAGGCTTATTTACCCCGCTAAAATGTTTATTCACAATAGATTTAGATGAAACATTCATACTTTTGCTGCTATTCCCCTGAAACAATCATCCATCTTTTCTGCTTTTGTCCTCATATTCAAGTGTTGTGGCAGAAGATTTGTGATTTCATTCATGACCACATTGATGCTAGTTTTGTTTTATTCTGGAAGATGTTTTATTGGGTCTTATATCAAAGAATTGACAAAAGGACTCTGGGTCACTTTAAATCTTTTGCTCATTTTGGCCAATTTTCATATCCACAAAAGTCCATTTTCTGGACCAAAACATTGTTTAATTTTTATATTAATAGTATTTGTAATTCTGAGAAGCAAAAAGCAATCAAATCTCTGTCTGTAGGTGAAAGATTCAATACTTTGTCATAAAACACTGACTTATTTCTATCGTTATTCTGGTTTTTTACACATATGTGTATTTTATATTTGCAATTGTGTTCTTGTTGCAAACCTGAATGTGAATTTCTGTAAAATGGCAGCATGTGCAATAAAGTTTATTTAAAAATAAGTTTGAACAGTTTTCATCTGCTCCAGCCGCCGCCAGCACCGGGCGCGTGCACACGAACAACCGCCGCCAGCACCGGGCGCGTGCACACGGACAACCGCCGCCAGCACCGGGCGCGTGCACACAGACCCAAACTGAATGCTCTGATGTTCACTCTGACCAACATTCTTAGTGGAGCAGAGTTCCACCTGCACACAGGAAGCACACTTTCGTGGAGGTCGTGACATTCACCTGAACATCCAGTTTCCCCTGCGGTCCTGATGAGCAGCTTCTGACCGAACAGAGGAGGATATTCCAGTTCAAGATTACGGATCACCTCCTTCAGGAGGGGGGGGCACATCTTTATGGAAGCGATTTGGATCCAGAACTTTCAGTCTTTGACATGTCAGGATTCAGGAGCTGTGCTGCTGCCCCCCCACTAGATGGCGGCAGAACTGAAGAGGACCGTCCGGTTGAAGCACAGGTCACCGGTTTGACCCGAGTGTCTCACGATAGAAACGTTGATGTTTTTCTGTCTGAGGACTCCAGGGGAGGGGGGGTATTCCAGGAAGCATGTTTAAACTAGCCTGACTTTAAGCCTGAACTCTGGCTGAAATCCTCCTGAACTTGCTTACTCTGGGTATGTCGGTTCCAGAAGACCGGATATGAGTTGGCGTGAATACGCTCCACTTGGTAACCCTGGGTTAATGGGCGTGCACGTCGTGTACATAAAGACATTCTCAATGGATCGCTGATTTCCAGAGTCACCATGGAAACGCGTGGAGAAAAAAAGAGACGCTACACTTCAGTGAGACGGAGTCTGAGATTTAAATGACGGTGTATGAAGATTATAAGACCATCAAAAGAGTAATACGGCTGCATCATCAGCAAAAGAAAGAGTTTCTGCTTGGAGAAAAAGAACAAAGTAAACGCACAAATTTCTGATCTCATTTCTATTTTCATTGTGACGCATATATATATATATATATATATATATATATATATATATATATATATATATATAAACATATATATAACTTATGCAATGTAAATGAATTACTTCTATTGGTAACAAGTAATTGAACTACATATTTGAACCTAATTTCTTACGTCTATAAAACTCATTGTTTATATAACTCACATTTACATATTTATCTAACTAAATGTCATATTACTTCAATTCAATTAATCTTTTTTCCATCTTAACTCATAATTCTTGAACTCTCATATGTCTAAGTTGAAGTCGGCAGACATACTCAATTGTATAACAATAAAATTAACAATAAAATTTGCCCTATGTGAATACATTCAATTAGGAATTTTCCAACATTGTCCTCATGATATTACATGGTAGTGATGCTATGTAACCTCATCCTCCTCATCCTCCTCTTCCTCCCTCTCACTCATGGTGCAGAAAGAATTAAACATAACAGGACATAATAACTCAGCAAAACACAGTAAAACAGCTAAACAACTAAACACATTTAGTCAAAAAACCTACACTTAAACCCGTTTTTAATGATCTTAACTGAAGTAAATAATGAAGTTAGATCAAAGTAAAAGTTTCTCTTCAAACATCCATATATGGTCTTATCAGCCTCTCACGGTGGAAAAAGTATTATCTGAGCTTCTTCATCCACTAAATCATCTTCAAATGGACACGCCATGCTGCTGCACCTCTCTGAAAACAAACTAACCTTCAACTAAACCTGCTCCAGACCAGGTTATGTTCAAAGCATGAGTTGCTATGGCAACTGGACATACCCTGAAACATACCTCCATTTCTGGAACCAAAAGCTGAGGTTATCCACTTCCTTAGCCTCAAACTTACCGTGGGAGCTAGCAGAACCTGCTCTCTGGAATACCCCCCCTTTTGTTTTTGGTTCTGTTGATCCGAACAACAAAAGCTCAAGAGCAGCAGAAAGAAAGAAACCCAATAAATGATCCTTTCTAGTCATGGATGTGGTGGAGTGACTTTCCCATCCAGAGAATCAGACCTTTGTTTCTTTACAGGGATTATAATGGGGGGTGGGGGGTTCTAAAGAACAGCAACCAGGACATGTCCCACAGATCTGTCAAACTATGAAGACAAAACGGTCGTTTCAGTGAAAACAGCAGGCGTCATCAAACCGCCACTAGATGGCGCTCTAAAGCTAAACTAGACTTTTGGAACTTTCTGGTTTATTGCAAAGAGAAATTAAAATCAAAAAGAAACGATGCTTCATCTCACCATCATAAACTTTCATCAAAGTTAAAACTCAGCCAGGGAAACATGCTAAAAACAGACACGTTAACAGAACATGGACTAGTTATGGAACGGCTGGGACTCTTCCAAAACTTTAACCAACCCGCTAAAATAACAACGGCGTCTTTCAATGAACACAAAAGGAGAAACAGGTTCCATCCATGTGACAGCAGCCTCACCCACCCAGATAAACCCTCAACCACCTGAGCACAGGAGATGGAAGGATTTCACTCACGTCACATGACCCACAAGGAATGCTGGGTAATGTAGCCACATAGAACAGCAGGGACTCTGCTCCAGTGGTAGCTAGCACTGCCTGCATTCTGCACTAACCGTTCAGTCTTTCCTAAAACACGAACACACAACCATCAGCAGACCCCCCCATGAGCTGATCTCTGATTGGGTGTTCAAAGCTTCTCACAAATGTTTTCAGTTTGGGTTTTTGACAGGGAACATCACCATTCACACCACTTACAATGTTTCCAGGTTACACCGTTTTCCATCATGGAGACTTTCAGTCAGTAAATCAGAATTTGTGTTCATGATCATCATTTTGAACTCTCCCCTTTTCCCTCTTTTTTTATATGAACAAAGAACAGAACAGCTGTCAATCACACTCCTCCCCCAAAAAAAAGATAAGTCAATAAAATGAGCCCACATTATCTGTTATCTTGTAGTAAATGAAAGTAGGTGTGGTCATGGAGGTCCTGTACATTTCACCCATTTGCCCACCATCTCAACCCTTCATCTGTTTGCATCTTTATTGCATAACATGAATGTCATGTATTGTTTTATTCCAATCATCTAATGACGGAGCATCTGGTTGGAGCCACTTTCTTGTCAAGCCAGGTGTTTCTGGCTCCATTAAGTGGACAGCAGAACCTTCACCAGAACTGAAGCTGGAAGACGTGGGGCGGATGAACTGTTGGAGGAGCCGTGTCCTCCGCCCCGTTCTGCAGCTTTTTGAGTGAGGGGCTTCCTCTATGTCTGGGGGGGGGCAGCGTCTGCAGGACTCGTTTCCTGTTGATGTTTGGACTCTTCTTTCAACCCAGAACTCAGTGATGACGTGATGAGGAAAGCTCAGAACTCTTTTCATGTTTGCATTTGAAGCCGTGACACCAGCAAGCCGGCCTCTACACCCTCTTTGCTGTAGAGTCTAGAAACCACGCAGGGCGGGGCCCAGTCGGTCTTTGGTGGGACCACCAGATGCCGTAAGTTACTGCAACCATGTGGAGGCGCTCTACTGGATTTCCATGAGCCAGTACCAAGTGTGGATCCTGTCCATGCCAGAACCAAAGCCAAATCATATCACTGAACAGAACTGGATTGATCCCACAGGGGAAGAAACCCCCCCAATATGGAAACTGGTTTCAGTTCAACCAAACAAGATCCGACAGACAACAGAAGAGCACACACAGGTCAAGGTCACTCATCCGGTCCATATGCGTTTCTTGGATTTGGAGGGGGCTTTTGACCGCGGCCCCGTGTTGTCCTGTGGAGGGCGCTCCGGGTCCGGGGAGCCTTACTGAAGGCTGTCCGGTCTCTGAATGACCGGAGCAAGAGCTTGGTTCACATAGCCGGCATCAAGTCAGACCTGTTCCCGGTGCATGCTGGACTCTGGCGGAGCTGCCCTTCATCACCGATTGGTTGAAACAAGTTTGTGAGGAAGAACGGAGCTGGCGGCGGACGTTTGTCACAGAAATGACTCACAGGTCGTTGTGATGAACACCGTCCGGATTTTCCCCCTCTGCTGCCTCTCATCCATCCTCAGCTTCCTTCCTGTCATTCCTTCCTGTCATTCCTTCAGTCTAAACAATGACTGAGCATAAATATAAAAACAGAAAACTCCATCTAAGAGTGACCAAAACAGCCTTCTACCACATTACCTCATTTGGGAGACAGTGATGCTGTTGTGATGCATTGTGTCTTTGTTTAATCTGCATCTCCCCCTGAAAGAATTCAGAGCAGGTGGTGGTGGTGGTGGGGGGGGGGGGTCTGCTCTGTTTGCTGGATGACCTTCGGCTTCTGTTGTCAGTTCAGAGTCCCAGCAGCCCAAATGGCAGCTGAACGTCCACAGAGCATCAATCTAACCATCATGAGTCTAAGCTCTAAATTCCAGGATTCTTCAGCCGTGACGTCACATTCTCTGGGATCACCAGCGCCCTCTGCCTCGAGGCAGGTGTACTGCAGGCCTCACCTATTGTGTTTCTAATGCGCATTTTTACTGGATAAAAAAAGATGAAATGGGTCACAAACTGGCACCAATCAGACTGTGAGCAATAAGTAAATAATAAAGAGTATTATGATGTGTGTCAGTGTGTGCAGGTGAGGCTCGAGCCACCGGTGCCTTACCTGCTGCTTTCTGGTGTATTTAAACAGGTCAATAACAGGCGTGAGAGCATCAGAGGAGAGACGGGGTAGTCTGGATCCAGCTGAGGGTCGGGGCAGGCAAACGGAGTCAGAAAGCGGGTCAGGAGACAGATCAGGTCCAGATCCAACACTCAGTGAGGAAGGCAGAGCGGCACAAACCATACTTCACACTGAATGAGACTCTGCAGAGCTTACGTTGCTGTGGTTGATGAGTGAAGGACAGTCAGGTGTGCAGCATCCAGGAAGTGCACGCTGGGGTTGCTGGGAGATGAAGTGCATTCAGTACTCTGGAGACTGCTCCCCCCGGTGACCAGAGGGGGAGGCAGAGCTCTGACTGCTGACAGTAGACGTGTCTCAAATTTAATGTTTGATTTTTATTTTTAAATAATAAACCTTATTTAATCCTTTAGTATTTGTATGCTATATGTTGCATGACTGCACATCACTTCAGTTCTTTTGGTGTAAAGAACAATAAAACCAGGAGCGCTGCACGGATACATGGACTGACTCCACAGCTGACAGACTGTCATCCTCAAACATCATCGTGGAACGTCTGTTAAAGCAATAAGACAAAGAACAGCCACAAGAACCACAGAGGTGCAGCTGACAGCACTGCAAGCATGAAAAATACAACAGAATCCACAATCCAAGAGCCACAGACCTCTGTCTGTCCACTGTTATGTGAGGCTTCAGACATTTATCGTGACAAAACTGTTGCTAAGGTAAAAAGTTCAATCCAAAGGCCTGAATGGAGCAGTTTGTCTCCCCTCCACCTTCTCACCTCCACCCTTGTAATGAAAACAGCAGAACTTCTGTCTGATCCAAGTCAACACTTTCCTTCAAAACCAGACCGGAAACAGACTTCAAAATAAGACAGTAATGCTGCAAAAACAAATGTTCATACGTGTGGATGCGCGTGTGTGTGTGCGTGTGTGTGGAATCAACTATGTTATCTAAAAATGTGACCATCACAGAAAAAGTTCAGGTTAAATTTCACGTTCAGTGATAAAGTCCATCTTTTTTCACCGGGGGGGGGGGGGGGGGTTCACAGAGGAATCCGAACACCAATACTTTTCAATGCTAACTTCATTTGTAAAACGTGTCAGCGGTTGGTTCGTTTTATTTTGAAATTCAGAGCGGAAGTGTCCTGGTTCAGGTCGGTCTACCGTTTCTGAAAGAAACTTAAGTGCCGGACGCGGGCGCGCATTCCGCTTCACGTGCGCAATTTACAGAGTTTTCCACATTTAGCACGCACGCTTGGACGCGCGCGCCGCTGCCCTCTCGTGCACCCGCAGTTTCCCGGTCCTCTTGTCTTTTCCGCGCCGCGCGCGCGCGCACGTCAGATCGGGAGGAGCAGCGGGACGGAGGCGCGATGGAGCCGCGCCGTTAGGAGCTGAGAGCCGCTCCGTCCCGCCTCGGAGGCCATGGGCTGCGGCTTGCGGAAGCTGGAGGAGCCGGAGGACAGCAGCCCCGGGAAGATCTACTCCACCCTGCGGAGGCCGCTGGTGGAGACCCGGACGGAGAGCGCCTACGACTACGTCCTGCTGGACTTCAGCCTGGAAGGTGACGGGTCACGGACCGCTGCTGCTCTCTGCTCACAGCGGAACCGCAGAAGTTCTGGGAAGTCGGATCATCGCATGAAATAAGTTATGACGTGACGTGAACGCGCATTAGTGCATCGTCTCAATCATGACGAGTTTCTGTTCGTGAGGAACTTTCAGATTTTTCCTCCTCAGATGACTGAAGCGCTCCTGGGCCTGGCAGACCAAACCCAGGGAAAAGCGTGTTTAGTGCGGTTCAGAGAAGGTGAACGTGGGCAGCAGGTTCCGGTCCGCTGCCGCTCTGCGCGACTGAACACGAACAGCAGGAGGTTCTGGAGGACATTCGGTCTCCTCTGGAAGTAGATCCGGACGGGCCCCCGCTGCTCCGGACGTTCCTCCGCTGCTCCGGACGTTCCTCCGCTGCTCCGGACGTTCCTCCGCTGCTCCGGACGGGCCTCCGCTGCTCCGGACGGGCCTCCGCTGCTCCGGACGTTCCTCCGCTGCTCCGGACGTTCCTCCGCTGCTCCGGACGGGCCTCCGCTGCTCCGGACGGGCCTCCGTGTCCGATCCACAGGCCTGCTGCGTGTTTTCAGGTCCAGTGAAAGGTTCTGGTCTGGTCCAGAGCCGGTTCCTCTGATGGTCTTGGTTCTGTCTGTCAGACCTTCAGGACCGTTAGCAGAAATTCTAAATGAGGTTCTAATGAGGCTCACTGCTACGATCCAAACGGTTCACTGGAAGACCCCCCCACAGAGTTCTGCTTCACCCCCTCTGTGTCCTCCTCCTGGTCCTGGTCCGTCGTGTTTGAGTCCATTTCTCACTCGGAGCTGGAGTTGGTGATATTCCCGTCATTCTGGTGGGGGGGTTACTGTCCCGGATCTGGATCGGGCATTTCTGGGACACACATTGTCACCAGCCCCCCCTGCCTTATTTCGGGTTGTGGATGTGGGGCTGCAGAACCTCCACCAGGTTCTGCTCTGAACCCCCCCTGCAGCAGAGCTTTGGTGGGGGGTGAGCGGCTGTTGAAGCGAGTTTTCATCAGGATTTCCACCTGTAATCTGAGCGGCTGGATGTGGATTAACTCAGATTATCATCATGCACTCTCCTGGTGGGACGGCCCTGACACCCCCGTCCAGCCCCCCCTCTGCTCTCACTGCACTCTTCATTGTTGTAGCCTCAAACGCCTGATTTTACTGCAGTTTCTGTGAAAATTGTTTTTAATATTATTGCTTCTCTGTTTTCAAATCCACTTCAACATTTTCTGATTAAAAAAAGAGATTCTAACGTCACTGATGCTGTGGGAGGTGCAGCACCGTCCCTCCTCACCCGCTCCTGTGGGAGGTGCAGCACCGTCCCTCCTCACTCGCTCTCCTGTGGGAGGTGCAGCACCGTCCCTCCACGCTCTCCTGTGGGAGGTGCTGCACCGTCCCTCCACGCTCTCCTGTGGGAGGTGCAGCACCGTCCCTCCTCACTCGCTCTCCTGTGGGAGGTGCAGCACCGTCCCTCCACGCTCTCCTGTGGGAGGTGCAGCACTGTCCCTCCACGCTCGCTCTCCTGCAGTGGAGCCAGACAAAGGACATGTTTGAAGTCTTCTGTAAAGTTTGAGCCTCAGAAACAGTGAAGGGTTGTTGTTGTTGCCGGGTAGATTTGTCACCTTCAGCAACACCTTCACTCCTCTTCCTCTCAGGGCCTCATCCCCTCTCAGTCTGCCTCATGTCTTTGCTTTAGCCCCCCTCCTCTCCATCCACACAGAGGCGTTAGTGTGCAGGTCAGCAGGCATGGCAGCAGCTCGGGAGGAGGAGGTTTGAACTCCTTTCTGTCTGGACCTGTGTGTGGTTGTGTAGAGCATTTTGGTGTGTGTGTGTTGCTTCGTGTCAGAGTTTGTGAAGGTACATCAAAATGCCCGGGGTGGAGCGTGAGGCCCAGGGTGGAGCGTGAGGCCCAGGGTGGAGCGTGAGGCTCAGGGTGGAGCGTGAGGCCCAGGGTGGAGCGTGAGGCCCAGGGTGGAGCGTGAGGCCCAGGGTGGAGCGTGAGGCACACTGTGGAGCGTGAGGCCCATGGTGGAGCGTGAGGCCCAGGGTGGAGCGTGAGTCCCAGGGTGGAGCGTGAGGCTCAGGGTGGAGCGTGAGGCCCAGGGTGGAGGGTGAGGCCCAGGGTGGAGCGTGAGTCCCAGGGTGGAGCGTGAGGCTCAGGGTGGAGCGTGAGGCCCAGGGTGGAGGGTGAGGCCCAGGGTGGAGCGTGAGGCACACTGTGGAGCGTGAGGCCCATGGTGGAGCGTGAGTCCCAGGGTGGAGCGTGAGTCCCAGGGTGGAGCGTGAGGCACACTGTGGAGCGTGAGGCCCATGGTGGAGCGTGAGTCCCAGGGTGGAGCGTGAGTCCCAGGGTGGAGCGTGAGGCTCAGGGTGGAGCGTGAGTCCCAGGGTGGAGCGTGAGGCTCAGGGTGGAGCGTGAGTCCCATGGTGGAGCGTGAGTCCCAGGGTGGAGCGTGAGTCCCAGGGTGGAGCGTGAGTCCCAGGGTGGAGCGTGAGGCTCAGGGTGGAGCGTGAGGCCCATGGTGGAGCGTGAGTCCCAGGGTGGAGCGTGAGGCCCAGGGTGGAGCGTGAGGCCCCGGGTGGAGCGTGAGGCCCATGGTGGAGCGTGAGGCCCAGGGTGAAGAGTGAGGCCCAGGGTGGAGCGTGAGTCCCAGGGTGGAGCGTGAGGCACACTGTGGAGCGTGAGGCCCATGGTGGAGCGTGAGTCCCAGGGTGGAGCGTGAGTCCCAGGGTGGAGCGTGAGGCTCAGGGTGGAGCGTGAGTCCCAGGGTGGAGCGTGAGGCTCAGGGTGGAGCGTGAGTCCCAGGGTGGAGCGTGAGGCTCATGGTGGAGCGTGAGTCCCAGGGTGGAGCGTGAGTCCCAGGGTGGAGCGTGAGGCTCAGGGTGGAGCGTGAGTCCCAGGGTGGAGCGTGAGGCTCAGGGTGGAGCGTGAGTCCCAGGGTGGAGCGTGAGGCTCAGGGTGGAGCGTGAGTCCCATGGTGGAGCGTGAGTCCCAGGGTGGAGCGTGAGTCCCAGGGTGGAGCGTGAGGCTCAGGGTGGAGCGTGAGGCCCATGGTGGAGCGTGAGTCCCAGGGTGGAGCGTGAGGCCCAGGGTGGAGCGTGAGGCCCCGGGTGGAGCGTGAGGCCCATGGTGGAGCGTGAGGCCCCGGGTGGAGCGTGAGGCCCAGGGTGAAGAGTGAGGCCCAGGGTGGAGCGTGAGTCCCAGGGTGGAGTGTGAGGCACACTGTGGAGCGTGAGGCCCATGGTGGAGCGTGAGTCCCAGGGTGGAGCGTGAGTCCCAGGGTGGAGCGTGAGTCCCAGGGTGGAGCGTGAGGCTCAGGGTGGAGCGTGAGTCCCAGGGTGGAGCGTGAGGCTCATGGTGGAGCGTGAGTCCCAGGGTGGAGCGTGAGTCCCAGGGTGGAGCGTGAGGCTCAGGGTGGAGCGTGAGTCCCAGGGTGGAGCGTGAGGCTCAGGGTGGAGCGTGAGTCCCAGGGTGGAGCGTGAGGCTCAGGGTGGAGCGTGAGTCCCAGGGTGGAGCGTGAGTCCCAGGGTGGAGCGTGAGGCTCAGGGTGGAGCGTGAGTCCCAGGGTGGAGCGTGAGGCTCAGGGTGGAGCGTGAGTCCCAGGGTGGAGCGTGAGTCCCAGGGTGGAGCGTGAGGCTCAGGGTGGAGCGTGAGTCTCAGGGTGGAGCGTGAGGCCCATGGTGGAGCGTGAGTCCCAGGGTGGAGCGTGAGTCCCAGGGTGGAGCGTGAGTCCCAGGGTGGAGCGTGAGGCACACTGTGGAGCGTGAGGCCCATGGTGGAGCGTGAGTCCCAGGGTGGAGCGTGAGTCCCAGGGTGGAGCGTGAGGCTCAGGGTGGAGCGTGAGTCCCAGGGTGGAGCGTGAGTCCCAGGGTGGAGCGTGAGGCTCAGGGTGGAGCGTGAGGCCCAGGGTGGAGCGTGAGGCCCAGGGTGGAGCGTGAGGCCCTGGGTGGAGCGTGAGGCCCTGGGTGGAGCGTGAGGCCCAGGGTGGAGCGTGAGGCCTCCAAAAGACCAGTTTGTTACTGGAAACAGTCAGTCTGCTCAGCAGAGACGTCTGTACAGAATGACCGTGGCATTATAATGTAGATACTCCTTTTTTGTTCCTGTGGAGTATGTTAGTTCAAATCTAACAACAATAACTACAGAATGACCCTTTGACCCTGAAAGAAGATTAGAGGAATTCAAAGTACCGTCATGGAAGTTTTTCTCACATGAATGTTTTTAAAGAAATGATACAAAATGTTGTAACATTCATAAAAAGACATTTTTGAGGCCAGCATCCTGTTTGCAGTACAAATTCAACCAAAACCACCTCAGTGATACCGGTACTGAACATCAGATCAGTGCGTTGATGCGTCTCAGTAGCTCCGCCCACTGATGCAGCAGGTTACATTACAGTTGACGGTGTTTAAACTCTGCCACAACGTATGAAAGGAATCAGTAGTTTAGCACATAGAAGCAGATTTTCTGACGGCTGTTGATCATATGAGCGTATCTTAATCAGCTGGTTGTGAGCATGCTCAGTGCGGTTCTGCTGCAGGCTCCTCCCTCTCTGAAGATGGCCTCTGCACAGTGATGAGTGTGAAGATCACAGCAGAGGTCTTCCTGTAATCTTCGTGACTAATAACAAAATAGAGTCAAGATAATCTGCCCTCTCAGATAATCTGCCCCCCGCCTTCGCCCAGGTGGGGCCGTTGGCTCCGGCAGCCCTGTGACCCCGACCAAACGGGTTTAGAAGATGAATGAATGGATTAAAGTGGATTACAGCTCTTTGAAATGATCTGGAACGACATGAATTCAGATCACTTCCATTTGAGGTGGTTTGATGGCTTAAATCTGTACAGCGATGAGGATGATGAAGAGGAGGGGCTCTGCTGATCATGAAGGTCCTGTCCCTGCAGGAAGCCGTCCCACAGTGCAGCGGGTGTCCTCGCTGTTGGAGCTCCCCCAGGCGCTGCAGCCCTACTACACCCAGGGCTTCGTGCTGGCCGCCCTGCACCCCATCATCCTGTCGGTGGGCCGGACGCGCTCGCTGCCCTTCAGCCTGCTGTACCGCACCATCCTGGTCCGCCCCCGAAGCAGGTACTGCAGCCGCGACCCTCCACCCAACCTACACCTGCTCCTTCACGGTGCAGGAGGGGGGGTGGGGGCTGGGGGGTGGAAGATTCTGTGCTGTTGTGTAGCATGAAAATGTTGGGGTAAGCCTGAGCAGAACCCGAGCAGAACCCGAGCAGAACCAGAGCAGAACCCGAGCAGAACCCGAGCAGAACCAGAGCAGAACCCGAGCAGAACCAGAGCAGAACCCGAGCAGAACCCGAGAAGAACCTGAGCAGAACCCGAGCAGAACCCGAGAAGAACCTGAGCAGAACCTGAGCAGAACCTGTCAGCCTCTGAAGCTGAGCGCCTGGAGCGGCTCCAACCATCCAAGCTGCTCCTGCATGTTTGCAGACCGTATGAACATGGGTGAATGGGGGGGGTCCCTGACACACAGAGATTCCTCCAGAATCCCGCTGTTTTCGGCCTCACTCTTCCTGGGACACGTTTTTCCTGAGAACGCCGGCTGGGCTCTGGTCTGCTGCTCCACCCGCTTCACGCTCACTCCTTCCTGTTTTCAGTAAGGGGGAGGCGCCCGTGTCTCACAGCGGGCCAACGCTGCGGGTGGAGGAGTGGCCTCTGCCTGGAGACTCGTTGACGGGGGACACCGTGCGAGCGCTCATCGACAGGGTCAGAAGGGTCATGTTCTTCCTCTGAGCCCCGCCCTCAACCTCTGACCTCATCGGTCTTCTCCGCCTCCTCTGCAGGTCAACAGCGGCGCCCGCGGCGGCGTTCGCTTTGTTGGCTCCGTCCTCCAGCAGGTCAGTGGGATCAGCCAAAAACAGGGCCCCCGCTTGTCCCCGCAGACCCCCCCCTCCGACAGAGAGCTGGAGGACGCCTTCAGTCCAGGTGAGGCTGCCGCTCTGTAGTGGTTGCTGGAGTTCAGCTGAGAGGAAGTCGACCCGCTTCTCCCGTTGCCCTGCAGACCTGAAGCTGCTGGTCTTCTTCCACTCCTGGGACCCTGGCTGTGCCTCCCTGGACTCTGTGTGCTGTCAGTACCACCAGGGGGGGCTGTCCATGCGCGTTTCCAGGAAGGGCCACGTGGTCAGCGGCCTGGAGGCGGACTGGCTGGAGCTGACGGCCATCTACTACGGCAGAGGCTGGTCGCTGGTGGACTCCTTCGTGTACTGGGACAGGCTGAAAGGTGCCACTGCATGTTTGACCCCCCAGGAGCGTCACGTCTGACAGGTTCCCTCCCACAAGGAGAAGAAGCTAAACTGAAAACCAGCTGAGTCCAGGCGGAGACTCTACAGCCTGGTCTGGTACCATCCGGTTTTGAACGGTCCAGATAGTTCAGAGGGGCGTGTCCACCGCCGCGGGTCATGTGACGCCAGTGGAGGTCGTCCAGCAGCTACTTTCCCTGCTTGACCTTTGGCACTTTGTACATACAAACATTTCTTCCTGTGTGAGAGAAGACGGCGGGCGGCGAGGAGGAATGAGGCGGCGATCTTGTCGTAATGACCAGTAGCCATTTTAACTCGGTCCTGGGCCCCAATTTAAAGGGGGGGGTGGCTCAGTAAACAAAGAGAAACCATCTTTTGGTGCATTAGCCTCTATTGGTTTTCTGTTACCACAGTTTGTGATAGCCCCGCCCACAACTCAGAGGTGAAATTGTAATGAACTCCTGCTGCTCTGCAGAGACTTGGTCCTGGAGGATGACTCCGTTCAAAACGCCTCTTCATCATGAAAAGCCCACTGGGAACGGAATGAAAGGTTACTTTGGGTCATTAGGTGTTTATTTTATGGGAAAGTCCGTGTTAGTAACAGATATGTTGCAGTACAGCAGATAGTTCCTGTTGAAGCTCCGCCTCCTGGCGGGTTGTTGGCGTACAGAGAACGGTATTGGTCAGCGTTTGGAGGAGTCCGGTTAGCCGTGCTCGTCTGCAGACGTTCTGTTAAACGCTGAGATTCACTGAAGCTGTGAATGAAGATGATGAGCGCGTTTGAACCCCCGTTTCTGTCCCAGGTGAGCCGCTGCCCCGGTCTCTGGAGGGTCTGTTCGTGTACGAGGAGAGGAGCTCGTCTCCGCCCGCCAACGACGCCGTCGTGGTGGAGCAGTGGACGGTCATTGAGGTAGGCCCACATGAAGCGTCTGGACCATCGGTGTTTACCAACAAGGGCTGAGGGGGCGGGGCCAGCCGCCGCCACAGAATCCCAGCCAGCAAGGCCAAGTGGGCCCCCAATGGGGGACAACAGATGCCGTCAGGGTTCAGGTCATCACTAAGACTGGACTTTTAGAGCAGGTCTGGACCTGTTTTAGGTTCTGGTCCATTTCCAGCCTCCAAAGAACACTTCAGCAGAACTGGACGTCAGCGATGACCCGGCTGGTGAGACGGTCTCCCCGTCTCCGTCCATCAAAGTCCAAAACGCCAACACTTTCGGATCAGAGCAATGCTAGCTGCTAATGCTAGCATGGCCCTGAGGACACTGCAGCTCTGCGCCCTACAGGGGGCGCTCCACAGAGACTGGGACGTCCTGAGACCGTCGCTGGTCCTCAGGCTCAGCTGATGACAGTGGGGGGGGCCACTCACATCAGCTGCTCTTCTGAACCCTCCAGGGCTCCAGCGTGAAGACAGATTACGGCCCCCTCCTGCACACCCTGGCAGAGTTTGGCTGGCTGCTCACCTGCGTGCTGCCCACGCCCCTCGTCCGCCATGACAGGTAATCCCTCCTCCAGGTGACTCTGCCGGTTCTCCAGCTCCTTCTGAGGCGGCTGCTGCTGTTTGCAGTGAGGGGAACCTGGCAACCAAGCAGGTGGTGTTTCTGCAGCGGCCCACCAGGAAGCCAGCAGCCGCTCACGCCAGGAAGCAGGTGAGGGGGGTCACGACACATAAGGAGGGAGGGGTCACGGCACGGAAGGAGGGAGGGAGGGGTCACTACGGGTTAGGAGGGAGGGAGGGGTCACTACGGGTTAGGAGGGAGGGAGGGGTCACGACGGATTAGGAGGGAGGGGTCACGGCATGTAAGGAGGGAGGGGTCACGACGGGTTAGGAGGGAGGGAGGGGTCACGACACATAAGGAGGGAGGGGTCACGACGGGTTAGGAGGGAGGGAGGGGTCACAACAGGTTAGGAGGGAGGGGTCACGGCATGTAAGGAGGGAGGGGTCACAACAGGTTAGGGGGGAGGGAGGGGTCACGACACGTAAGGAGGGAGGGGTCACAACAGGTTAGTAGGGAGGGGTCACGACAGGTTAGTAGGGAGGGGTCACGACAGGTTAGGAGGGAGGGAGGGGTCACGACACATAAGGAGGGAGGGGTCACGACAGGTTAGGAGGGAGGGGTCACGACGGGTTAGGAGGGAGGGAGGGGTCACGACACATAAGGAGGGAGGGGTCACGACAGGTTAGGAGGGAGGGGTCACGACGGGTTAGGAGGGAGGGAGGGGTCACGACACATAAGGAGGGAGGGGTCACGACAGGTTAGGAGGGAGGGGTCACGACGGGTTAGGAGGGAGGGAGGGGTCACGACACATAAGGAGGGAGGGGTCACGACAGGTTAGGAGGGAGGGGTCACGACAGGTTAGGGGGGAGGGAGGGGTCACGACAGGTTAGGAGGGAGGGGTCACGACGGGTTAGGAGGGAGGGAGGGGTCACGACACATAAGGAGGGAGGGGTCACGACAGGTTAGGAGGGAGGGGTCACGACAGGTTAGGAGGGAGGGAGGGGTCACGACACATAAGGAGGGAGGGGTCACGACGGGTTAGGAGGGAGGGAGGGGTCACGACACATAAGGAGGGAGGGGTCACAACAGGTTAGTAGGGAGGGGTCACGACAGGTTAGGAGGGAGGGAGGGGTCACGACACATAAGGAGGGAGGGGTCACGACGGGTTAGGAGGGAGGGATGGGTCACGACACATAAGGAGGGAGGGGTCACGACAGCTTAGGAGGGAGGGGTCACGACGGGTTAGGAGGGAGGGAGGGGTCACAACAGGTTAGGAGGGAGGGAGGGGTCACGACGGGTTAGGAGGGAGGGAGGGGTCACAACAGGTTAGGAGGGAGGGGTCACAGCATGTAAGGAGGGAGGGGTCACAACAGGTTAGGGGGGAGGGAGGGGTCACGACACGTAAGGAGGGAGGGGTCACAACAGGTTAGTAGGGAGGGAGGGGTCACGACGGGTTAGGAGGGAGGGAGGGGTCACGACACATAAGGAGGGAGGGGTCACGACGGGTTAGGAGGGAGGGAGGGGTCACGACACATAAGGAGGGAGGGGTCACGACGGGTTAGGAGGGAGGGGTCACGACACGTAAGGAGGGAGGGGTCACAACAGGTTAGTAGGGAGGGAGGGGTCACGACGGGTTAGGAGGGAGGGGTCACGGCACGTAAGGAGGGAGGGAGGGGTGTAACCACAGTTAGGCTGTCAGGCTGCCGTATCCTGAAATCATGGTCCCATGAAGATAAAAGGGGGACTTTCATCAGACCGGGGGGGGTCTGTGGGTCGTCGCTCTCAATGATGAACTGACAGGAGCTGCTTACTTCCTGGCTTGTTGACCAATCACTGTCATACATCTGCTCCTTCACCCCCCCACCCCTTCAGTCTGGGGGGGGGGGGTGCCACACGGCCTTTCACTAAATCCACAGGATGTGGTCATGTGACCCACCATGACCGTTGAGGAGCTGCTGTTCTATTGGAGCAGCTGTTTGGAACGCTCTAGAATGTGGGCTAAACCTCCTAGACGGAGCGTTCTGTGCTGGATCCTCCTGCAGCAGCTCCTCATGGCAGCTGAGGCTCTGCGGCTGTCCTACCGTCTCCGTTCTTGGAGGCTCCGCCCACATGTCTGAAGAGCTTTTGAACCCCATCTAAAGCCTGCATGAGCTCAGGCCTCCTTGAGTTGTGCTGAGTCAGCAGGATTTGCTGCTCCTGCTGCTCCTGCTGCTCCTCCTGCAGGAGACCCGGCTGTCAGCGCAGCTGAGATGAGAGTCGTGATGACAGAAGAGGGAAACTGACGGAAAAGTGCTTCAAACTCTCGTCTCCAGGTCGTGCACGCTGACGTGACGGGCGCCGCGGCCGCAGGCTCCTCCCCCACAGGCAGCCTGTCACCTCCTGCAGGAGGCAGTGGGGGTTTCCCGGTGTTTGGAGGGGGCTATCCCAGCTCCATGCCCCAGATGGAGGAGGGAGGCTTCGATCAAGAGGAAGGGAAGGTGGAGGTCACGTGCATGTGAGCAGGGGGCGGAGCTTCTCTATGTGGCAGCAGAGCAGCATGAACCCGGGTTTTAGGTTTGGAGCGACGGTGCTGCAGAACCCCACTTCCTGTTAGGCCAACGGTGCTGCAGAACCCCTCTTCCTGTTAGGCCAACGGTGCTGCAGAACCCCTCTTCCTGTTAGGCCAACGGTGCTGCAGAACCCCACTTCCTGTTAGGCCAACGGTGCTGCAGAACCCCACTTCCTGTTAGGCCAACGGTGCTGCAGAACCCCTCTTCCTGTTAGGCCAACGGTGCTGCAGAACCCCTCTTCCTGTTAGGCCAACGGTGCTGCAGAACCCCACTTCCTGTTAGGCCAACGGTGCTGCAGAACCCCACTTCCTGTTAGGCCAACGGTGCTGCAGAACCCCACTTCCTGTTAGGCCAACGGTGCTGCAGAACCCCTCTTCCTGTTAGGCCAACGGCTCATCGCTGGTGAAGAGTCCCACTTGGAACCGTCCTGGACCGCCTCCTTCTCCCAGCATGCATCATGGCGGTGACCATCATGAAACATGTGCACGGCTGAATAGAGGTTAACGTTCCTGGACACACGCCGATATGTAAAGGTTCCACCCCTTCAGAATAAAAGCTGCTGCTCTCAGGCGTCTGTGGTTTCGTTTCCCTCTCACTCGTTCAGAAATGACCCTTCAGGCGCCGGCGGCGCTCTGGGGGGGTGCAGGCTCCTGACCGCGATGAGCCTCCAGAACTTTCTGGTGGAAGTCTGTGATGTTGTCATGGCAACACAGGCGATTGACAGGCTTCAGGATGCTCTGCCAACGATGCATTCAGTGCCACCTGTGTTCCTCCATGGGGGGTGGGGGCTGTAGATCAGAGTGGGGGGGTCCATGATCTCTCTTTCAAAGGAATCGCTGAGTCATCTTCTAAATAACATTTTTATTAACAGACATGAAAATGTTGACAGTAACAAAATCATTTAGTCCATTTAGAAAACAAAACGGGGGGGCTAGCTACTCCCACACGGTGACTCATTGAGGGAGGGGGGTGTTGTGCTCTGCTGC
This sequence comes from Oryzias curvinotus, assembly GCA_023969325.1. NCBI lineage: Eukaryota > Metazoa > Chordata > Actinopteri > Beloniformes > Adrianichthyidae > Oryzias > Oryzias curvinotus. Next base: position 1,971,140 of record CM043726.1, on the reverse strand, counting down.
TCCGTGCAGCTGAAGCAGCGACTGCATGGACAGTACTGGGGGGGGGGGCATACGCCACATGTTACACGGAGCCTACAGGCACCCCACGACAATAATGCAGGGGGGGTTGAGCGCCCCCAGCCGATTGAGCCCGCCCAGGACCAGAACACCTGAAGCACAGTCCTGTCCTGCAGACAGTGCTGGACACACGGGGGGGGGGGGGAGAGTCATAATGTGCTGTAGTGTGTGTAAATATACATGTATAGGTATTTGTATAGAAGCAGAATGGGGGGGTCTGTACATGAGCGCCTGCTAGGCCTCGCTCTCGCCTGCGGGGGCGGCGTTCTGGACCTCCTCCTCCAGGATGGGGACGATCAGGTTGTCCTTGGACATCAGGTTGTACTTCATGACGAAGCGCGTGAAGCGGTGACACAGGAACGTCTCGTTCTGCACAGACACCACAGGGGGGCGGGGTCAAACACACCATGACTCAGCTGAACTCAACAAGCACCGCCCACCAGGGAGGTGACTAACTCACATTACAGTGCAGAGGTCTTTGTGGGAGGGGCTTGACCGTGACCTGGAGCCCCAGCGTTTACTCCTAACCGTTTATGGAGGAATGCAGCTTTGTGCTGAAACGCAACACTCCAGGGGGTGGGGCTAGAGGTTGCTATAGCAACTGCAAGATTTGGCAAAGCTCCTCAAATACACAGAAGCATAAATCTAATGCTTTGTTCAAAACCTTTCAGTGTTTAGAGTCTGCATGCTGGCCTTCCCTTTCCATGTTTGTGTGGTTTATTTGTGACCTAAAGACTGAGGTCTGCAGCCCCCCCTCCAGCAGAGACAGGAAGTCATCATTACTGCATGAGCAGCACTATTCTACAACCACAAGCAGAGGAGGACTTTACGTCCAACTCACAGATCTTTGTCCAGAGTTGAATGGACTTCCTGGACAGGTAAAGGTGAGAGCGGGGGGGGCATCGTCTGTAGAATTATCCTTGGTTTGTTTTTTTGAACTTTTCTGCATTTTCCTCACTAACAGGATCAAAGGTTGGGGGCGGGGGGGCATGCCCCCATGCTCCTCCCACACACCGCAGCCGCATGTGGGAGGAGCTACGGCCAGCCAACGTTAGACCTTCAGATGAAAACGGCCAGGAAGTCGGAGGGTTGATGCTGGGATGCACCCCCTCCACACCAAGGGAGGGGGTGCATCAGCTCAGCTCACGCTGTGCCGTGTTCTCATGGTGTCGGTGTTTCACTCCACACCCACCTCGTACTTGTCAAAGATCTGCCGGTGATGGAAGTACGCGTGAGAGAATATCCTGTAGATGCGGCGGCACACCGAGCCCAGCTTGGCCACCGACGACTCCTTGATGCTCACCCTGTCCAGAGAGAGAGGGCGTTCAGATGTCTGTGGGCTCCTGAAGGCAGCACAGAAGCTGCATACCTGCCCCCTGCTGGCCTTTGGGGGAAACGCTCACCTGCTGGGGAAGTACTTGTTGCTGTTCAGCAAGCAGGCCGCTCCGTCCAGCGTGTGTCTGGTATAATCGATGGCAGGACACTGCAGCAGCCACACATGAACCGTCACTCACAGTCACACCCCACACTGAGGCCACTCCCCCACACTGAGGCCACACCCCACACTGAGGCCACTCCCCCCTGCTCACCTCTTTGGGCGTCTTGTGGGCGGCGCACAGGAAGATCCACTGCTCCGTGGCAGTCATCTGGGTGCAGGTGTCAGGGTGGCACTCGCTCTGGGGGGGCACAGCCATCAACACCCCATCAGCCACAAACCCTCCTCCAGGGCTTTCTCTGGTCCGTCTGCGGCGCGTCTCCCTCAGGTTGTGGGGGGAGGCCGTCTTACGGCCGTCAGACTACAGCCTCTCCATCGCGGCCCGTGTTGAGTAACTCATCCAAAATGCTAACACCCCCCCCTATATGTGTTTTTGTACTTTTTCTCATTAAACTTTGGTTGTCCATGGTAGAAATGCACACCTCACCTTCAATATGAAATCAAATCTGATTTTATTTTGAAAGTGCAATGGAAGATTTTATTTTGAAAGCCCGACCTGTTTCCTGTTTTCCTGGCTTTTTGCTACATTGGCGTGTCAGTGGACTTCAATAGGAGTCCTGCGTAAAGCTGGCGTCGCATGGCGTAGGGCTGCATGGCAGACGCAGACATGACAGAGGCGTGTGGTGACGCACCGCAGACGGGCCTCCGGCTTTAGGAAAATGGGCGGCGGCGTGACTCACCTGCAGCTTGACGGCCAGACCGTTGAGCTCCAGGCAGAACTGTCTGCAGAAACACCAGACATGGAGACTGAGAGCAGCAGGACCAACCTCTGCCGCAGGATGCAAGAGTGTGTGGGGGCGCCAAGGGCTTCTAAAAACCCTGTGGGCCCCCCTCCTTTAAGGGGTGTGTGTGGGGGGGGGTCTGTCGGTCAACAACAGCTCAAGAGCAGAGATGCTGGATGTAGATTCATGTCTGAAGTACAACTGTATTCAGAGCTGCTGTGCGTGTGTGTGTGTGTGTATGCGTGTGTGTGTGCATGTGTCTGTGCATGTGTGTGCGTGTGTGCATGCGTGTCTGTGCATGTGTGTGCGTGTGTGTGCAGGTGTGTGTGCGTGTGTGTGTGTATGTGTGTGCGTGTGTGTGTGTGCGCGTGTGCATGGGTGTTTGTGCATGTGTGTGTGTGTGTGTGTATGCGTGTGCAGGTGTGTGTATGTGTGTGCAGGTGTGTGTGCGGGTGTGTGTATGTGTGTGCAGGTGTGTGTGCGGGTGTGTGTGCGTGTGTGTGTGTATGTGTGTGCAGGTGTGTGTATGTGTGTGCAGGTGTGTGTGCGGGTGTGTGTATGTGTGTGCAGGTGTGTGTGCGTGTGTGTGTGTATGTGTGTGCAGGTGCGTGTGTGTGTGTGTATGTGTGTGCAGGTGTGTGCGTGTGTGTGTGCGGTTACCTGAGGTGCTCGTACTTCCACACCCCCTCGTCCTGTCCCTCTGGAGGTTCCAGGATCTTGTCGATGTTGGAGCAGTCGGACCGAATGTTCTGCTGAATGTACTGGAGGACACAACAACAGTTCATGAGCAGCTGTGGTCGCCTCATCGTCTGTATGTGAGAACTGGACTGAGCGACTGTGACATCATCCATACAAACGGTTTCCTTCCAGCTCCAACCAAAACAAGCCAATACAGTCGCCGCCATGTTGGAGCCAGACGACGTCAGTAAGCAGTGATTGGCTTGAGCCTCTCTGAATCATCGTTCCTATGGCAACCACTCTCACCAATCAGGAGTGAGCTTGTTGGAAGACCACACCCCTGGGGGCCAGCAGGCTCCACCTACTTCCATTGAGGAATCTGATTGGTCCGTTTATAACCTGGGTAACTTGCCATACAGAAAAGGACCTCAGATCCAGACCGGTTCTGACCCACAGAATGAGAGCAGAACAGCAGTTTCTCTGTAGGAGTCTACGGTCAGCTGGTACTTCCTGTTTGGAAGGCGCGCGCTCACTCAGTCCTGTTCTCATATACAGTCACTGAGGAAAACATCTCACAAAGTTCTGGGGGTCCAGGAACCAGAACTCCGTCCTGCTGCTGGACCCCGCCTGTCCTCACGGGGTGGGGGCACCAGACCAACAGGTGAGCTCACCTGCTGAACGGCCAGGGTGCTGTCCATCTCCTCGAAGGATTCATCCGGCCAGTTGTAGAAATCCTGAAAGTGAAGCAGAACCGGAATCAGAGCCCCGCCTAACCGGTTCCGCCGATCCAGCTGACGGATGTCTGCGCTAAACCACGGAGACTCATCCGCCGAACCCGCGCGGACACCGGCTCCGTTCGACGCGGTCTTCTGTCTGACGTAGTTTCTCCTGGAGGCGTTAGGCAGCGCGGATACGGCTACTTCCTGCAGCGCTATAGAAAAACAGACGCCGAGTCACGGAGGGACGTTTACGTTTCGATCCCAAACGGATCACAACGATCGGTGCTGGAAATCCACCCGTCACGTCGGACCGGGAGTCGGTGTCCGAGGAGGCTGGAGGGCGTCGGTCTCCTCCAGCAACTAGACGGAGCGGCGGCTAACGTCGCCGCTGTTAGCCGCTCAACCAGCGGCACGAACACGGGCTCAACTCCCGCCGCTTCACGCAAACACGAGCGCCCACGAGCGAAGGCCCCTTGCGGGGACACGAGACGCCTCCTACACGGAGGGGGCACCGACCTTAGCCTTGGTTCCAGGCCGATTCCTCCTAAGAACTGCAGCGCCCTCCGCCATGACCATCGCGACAGAATAACCGGAAATACGTCAGCGGTGACGTTGACTGCGAGAACCGGAAATGAGCAACTGCTCGTTTCAGCCTACCAGAGAAACCGAATAGATTGGTTGCTCATGGTCCTGTGTAGCTCATTCTGTGAGACTCAGGAGGAAACTATTGACCATCTGTTTGTGGACTGCAGACACACAAATATACTTTGGATGGAAGTGGGAAACTATATTGGAAATATAAGTAAACAAACTGTTACATATTTGGATAAAGAAATTATTCTTGGTTACCTTAATGTCAAAGTAGACAAAGATTGTATCTTTATTACACAATTGTTTTTATTATTAGCAAAGCTCCATATTGGCTGCACGGTGGTGCAGTGGTTAGCGCTCTTGCCTCACTGCAAGAAGGCCCCTGGTTCAAGTCCCACCATCCAAAAACATGCTTCATAGGTTAATTGGCAATTCTAAATTGTCCGTGAGTGTGCGTGTGAATGTGAATGTGCGTGTGATTGTAGACATTCTACCCTGCGACAGACTGGCGACCTGTCCAGGACGTCCCCTGCCTTCACCCACAAGTGGCCGGGATAGGCTCCAGCAGCCCCTGTGACCCCGAAAGGGACAAACGGAATGACAAAATGAATGAAAATTCCATATTCATAAAGCCAAACCTACATTCCATCATTTTTTGAGTGACATCAGTCAGTACTGAACCATTATCAAACATCTGCAAAACCAAAAGGCAATTCCAACTAATTTGATTTTAGAACAATTTAAAATGCATTAAACCCCAAAGGTTTTTGAATTGATGTTTCCTTTTCTTGTATGTTGTGTATATTTATAATTTGTTTTGTTATATTTTTCCGCAATATGTACACATTTCAATTCCCCTGAGACATTCACATTGTTGTTGTATTATGTCGTCTGTCAATAAAGTCTGAAAAAAAAAAAGAAACTGCTTGTTTCAACACCGCGGGTTCAGAAAAAGAAAAGTGTTCTGTGTCACTGGATAAAAACGTTTGTTTAATCTCAACATTTGACTGAATTAAAGTGATAAAAAACAAAACAGTGAAAAAGTTGACTTTGGTTTCACGTTCTGTGAACCTGAAATAAATGGTGGATGGTTTTTTGGCTGCATTTTATTTGCTATTGTCAGAAGTGTCATTTGTGGAGCTCTTCCAGGATTCCAGATCATACAGAGAAGACCTCAGAGGTCTGACAGAGGAGGCTCCTTCATGGAGAACCAGTCACACATGGAACAGAGGCACTTCTGAGGGTTTTACTGCTTTAATGTCAAAAATGGGACTGGAATTATTTACAGTTCAACATAAAAAAGGAAACAGACATGGATGAAGATCATTTCTCCTCTGCAAGACCATCAGATTCAGTCCACGTATTTCCCCAGGATGTCTGCGTCACGGAACAGGAAGTAGTCCTGAGGAGAGGATGGACATTAAAGCAGGAAGACAGTCAGGGGCTGAGGTTCTGGTCCAAAGCGGAGCTCACCTTGTCTTCCAGAACCACTTTAGTTCCTCCATATTCTGGAAGCAGCACCTTCTCTCCGACCTTCACGCTCATCGGCTGAACCTCACCTTTCTGGAAGAGCAAACAGAGGAAGCAGGTTCCAGTCGTGTGGAAACGGGTTCTGGACCGGACCTCTGCAGTCAAACGGGGCTGTTCTGCTCATCGAGGCCCCAGTAACAGTTGGGGAGGACGGGCTGTTACTGATCTGGGGCAGTTTTACTCTTTAGAACAGCAGCTGATGCTCAGCGGTGTCCATGGCAACCGTCAACCGCCCTAACAGGGTTTCCCTGCACAGAGGGAACTACTGCTGGAATAATGTCTGCATTCCTGCCCTAACTACTACAAACTCTGCAGTGGCTGGATTTTGAAAGGAATTCAGCGCCACGCTCACTACTTTCTATTGTTTTAAACGTGACGTCATTGATTTCATTAAGTTAAAATGTAATTGATATGACGTTCTGTGACGATCATTCATGAGTCCACTGTCTTCTGAAGATAAAAACGTGGATGGCTTATCTGAAACATACATTCAATATGTACAATGGTAGATTTGGACAGAACCAGAACATGGAGAACGTGCTGGGACGGAATTCAGACCCGACAGAGTCTTTGATGAAAGAAAAGCAGCGTTTGTCCAAAAGTAGCAGAAGAATCTGTTGAAGCCAAACCAACTCAGAGTTCATGAGGTTCATGACCTTCAGCTGAATGTCAGGTCATGGGGGGGGGGCGGTTAGCTCTTCTATCTGCTCTTTCCTTCATGTTTCCATAGACCTTCTCTTGTGGCGTGGGGTTCTGGCGTGCGCCGCGGTCCAGCACGTTACCTGGTTAATGGAGCCGGGCCCGACCGCCACCACGGTGGCCTGCAGAACCTTCCCCTGGGACTTCTCCGGCAGCATGATGCCCCCCTTGGTGACGGTTTCCGCCATGAGACGCTCCACCAGCACGCGGTCGAACAGAGGGAGGAACTTCCTGAATGCCTGCAGGTGACAGACGAGCACGCTCATACGGGGTCAGAGTTCAAATGCAAGACCGGCTCTGGAGGTCAGAATCTGCCAGAACAGCGGGTCGGCTGAGACCCACAGAGCCTCACAGACAAAGTTCTGCTTTGACCTTCTGCACGGCGTGAAGCCATCAGCAGGCAGCTGCCACTTGTCGGAGTCCCCGCCCCCTTACTGATGACACCACAGAAGGTCACGGCAGCATCAGCTGTTCGGCGGACACGCCCATCCTTCAGCCGGATGCTGCCGTTGGACGAGCCCGTTCTGCAGATCCGACCCGGAACAGAAGCTGCAGGACGCTGGAGCGACGGCCTCCACCTGTCAGCGTTCACCCTGAGAGCAGGCAGGCCGAGGACATAAGACCCGCCCCCCCAGAGCCTGAGCAAACAGCCTCTCCAGTTCATTCCAGCCTCCACAGGCCCCCCCCCACGCCGGTTATGATTAACCAGAGCTCAGCCCGACCCAAACACGGACGAGCCGCTCATCATCCACCCACCGCCACAGCAGAACTGCATGAGGACGCAATGAAACATTCAAACCCGAGTCTGGATCGGACCCACGTCAGAGGGAACATCGGGAGAAGAGGTCCGACTTTAAGACCCCCCCCCCCCCAACCAGACTCAAACTGACGAGAGCCGAGGGAGAACCGGGCCGAACCACCCGACCCCACAGCCGGTGGCGCTCTGGACCCAGACCCCCGGAAAAGCTCCCCCAGGCTGAGGACCCTCCAGAGCAGGGCCCCAAATCCAGGCCTGGGGGGCCGCTGTCCTGCATGCTCTCCACCCAACCTGCCAGGAAGCTCCTTATTGGCTGAACACACCTGATCAGGTGATCAGCAGCAAAAAAGCAGGTTTCTGGAGAACATGCGGGACACCGGCCCCCACGGTGCACGCGCATCCGTGTACACGCACTGCTGTCCTTAGGATATTCACGGTGTTGATCCCCCAGAGTCTGAAAGAAGCACGTGGTCTGCGTGCCGCGGGGGGGGGGGGTCCTGTTCTTTGACTCGATCCACTCCGCGCTAAAACCCGATGACGCGGTTCAGCAGCCTTGGTTGGTTCCTTATGGAAGTGTCCTTGAGCAAGGCACGCCGCGCCGAACGAGCTTCCATCAAGCTGAATGAGGCGGTTTACACAACGGAACCGGTAATGGCATACCGGACGCGTGACCTTGCGCGTGGTGGTCATCGTTAGCCCCCTCACTCCCCCCCTCCCCGGTAACAGACAGACGTTAAATGTCGTAAACAAGCAGACACGCCATCATTTTCTCTCTCCTCACCATTTTTGAGCGCCTGCGCGGAGCTGCACGTCTTCACTGCGAGAGCTTCGACCGTCTGCACTTTGTCTCCACGTGAGGGAAGCCTCCAGATCGCGCATGCGCAGTGACGAGGCGCTGACAGAAAGCTCCAGAACAGCGGCGCAGCAGGCAGACCCGTTCCTCCTACAGTTCCGGTCTATCTAGGCCCCATTTGTCATTGAAACGGTGATTTCGTTTCAAAGTCACTCTCTACGGGCTCGCGCAATGTTGCACAATGTGACCTTTGACCTCTTTTTTTCCTCCAATGGGGTACGGAAACTTCTGGAATCCCTGCCCGGGAACCAGCATAAGTGTGCGTTGCTGCCTTTCTTTGTTAACTGTAACAAAGTTCATAGAGAATAAATGATCAGAACATTCTGCGCAGCTGTGAATAAACGTTTTCATGAAGATTAAAAACGTGGATTACAATTTAAACGTAAAAAAGAAGGTTTATTGTAGTGGTTATGCGTCATACAGAGTCCTGGGCGGGGCCGTACATAACCCGGATGTGATTCCCCACGTGCGGTATTCTCCGTTAGATCACTCGTGCAGCGCGTGCGGCAGATCCCAGCGTTTCCCTGTCAGGTAAGAACCGACTGTCCGAACCCGCACCGGGACCCGTCTCTGCGCGCGCGACACTTTGTCCTGTCGGTGCGTGGAGAACCGAACAGAACCGAGCTCGGGTTTGTCTGAACAGCTGGTGGTTCTGCCGTTACATGATCTGCGGACCGGTTCGTCCTGACATCTCCGGTACCGCGGCAGGGACGTGTCAAATACTCAGTCACCCCCGTGTAATCCCGTTACTCTGGAGCGGCTGTGGGACTCCGGCTAGGGAGGCGGCACGAGCTCTAAACGTTTGACCTTGTGACGTACGACCGGAGGAGCTCACGTGGGGAACCGGGGGCTGTGAGCAGACTGGGGGGCATCTGGGGCTTTCATAACCCATCAGACCGGTTCTCACCGCCGTTAACCCGGTAAAGCGGGGTTCTAGTGCCACCAGGAGGGATAAGAATCCTTTATTCATGAAAAGCGTCATCGATGAAATGAGCTGCAATCATTTGTAGGAAAACGGGAACAGCCGCTGTTCTTCTGGAAACTAAAGTTTATCTTTTGGAATCTCAGTCATGTGAAAACGTTTGAGGGAAACGTAGCAGATCTGTTCCCGTTAATGAAAAGCATGAATGAGAGGCGGCCTTTAGGGGTGGAGCCATCAGTTATCCTCCACCAATCAGAAGGTCAGGTTGGGCCTGAGTCCTTGACTCCGCCCCCTTACCTCCTCCCGTCTGGACGCATGGAAGCTGTGGGAATGTCGGGCCGGGTTCTGGACGCTCCATTGGAGCTGATGATGGAGCCTTTCTGGCTTTAACCCGATCGTCTACAGCACATGTGTCAAGCTCCAGGCCTGGGGGGGCGTGTCCTACATGTTTTCTAACCAACCTGCCATTGAAGCTCCTTATTGGCTGAACACACCTGATCAGGTAACCAGCAGCAGATGAGGAAGGGTTTATGAAAACCAGCAGGAGGCCCCCCTGGCCTGGAGTTTGACACCTCTGGTCTACAGCATGTGTCAAACTTGAGGCCCGGGGGCCAAATGTGGCCCCCCTTGTCATTTTATGTGGCCCGCTGTTAATTTCTTAAAATTAAAATTGGTGTGTATTTATTCATATCATTATTCAATCAGGCTAAATATGGGACAGAGCGACTATACATTAGGACGTAAACACTGTCCACATAACCTAACCTGACAGAATCCAATGTAAAGGATTTATGCTAGAATAACAAGCAAACACATGTGTTTTCTATGTAACTGGAATTGTTACTTTAAAAGTGAGAATAAATGAGTCATTTAACATGGAGGAGTAGTGACGTTAATTTATCATTACATTTAGTTACATGTATAAGTTCCATCTGGCCCTTTGAGGACTTTCTGCTGATGTGGCCCTCAGTGAAAATGAGTTTGACCCCCCCCAGGTACCGTTTGAAATGCTGCTGAAGCATTGAAGACCAGGCAGGCTGAGGAGAAACAAATGGATGTCCTGAACTTGCTCCCACATTCCCAGTTTCAGATGACGTTTCTGGTTAACGAGTGCTGTCGCTGTGCTTGTGACGGCTCGATGTTTGTGCTCAGTCTGGGTCCTAAGGATGCTTTAGCTGCTGCGTGTCACCTGGGTTTGCTGGAGTTTCTCCGTAATTCCACCGGTGACCACTGGGTGGTGCTGTAGGATCCTCACGGGCTTCCATGCTTTTCTCCACAGAGATGTTTCGTTTAGCGACAGTCATGAGGCAGGTGAGGCCCGTGAGCCGGGCGCTGGCCCCTCATCTCACACGAGCCTACGCCAAGGACGTGAAGTTCGGGGCGGACGCTCGGGCGCTCATGCTGCAGGGGGTGGACCTGTTGGCGGATGCTGTGGCCGTCACCATGGGCCCAAAGGTAACAGGCTCGCTGACGGGGTGGATTAGGTTTGGAACAAGAACAGGAAAGCTGTGAAAGTGCTCCGGCCGAATGTTTTAAGCACCGTCTTCCCGGTTCAGGGACGCACCGTCATCATCGAGCAGAGCTGGGGCAGCCCCAAGGTCACCAAGGACGGCGTGACGGTGGCCAAGAGCATCGATCTGAAGGACAAGTACAAGAACATTGGTGCCAAGCTGGTGCAGGATGTGGCAAACAACACCAACGAGGAGGCTGGCGATGGCACCACCACCGCCACGGTGCTGGCCAGAGCCATCGCCAAGGAGGGCTTCGACAACATCAGCAAAGGAGCAAACCCTGTGGAGATCCGCCGCGGCGTCATGATGGCGGTGGAGGCGGTCATCGGCGAGCTGCAGAGACTCTCCAAGCCCGTCACCACCCCAGAGGAGATCGCACAGGTCTGGGAAGGGCATCCGGTTGTCCCGGCGCCGTCTCCACACGGTCACCCTCACTCATCACGCGTGTCGTTTCAGGTCGCGACCATCTCAGCCAATGGAGACACGGAGATCGGAAACATCATCTCCAACGCAATGAAGAAAGTCGGCCGCAAAGGAGTCATCACCGTGAAGGTGAGGGGGAGGGGCTGCGAGGAGTCCACCCACCGGAGTGGGGGACATCCTCCGGTTCTGTATGACCGTTATGCTGCAAATGATGGCCCCACGTTCTGTGTCTACCCATGGGGGGTGCGACCACTGAGAGGACTTCCTGTGTCTCACTTGTCCAACCTTTGACGGCGTCCAGAAGCTTTCTGGTTACAGTATTTTCACGACTATAAGGCGCACTAAAAAGTCATGACTTTTCTTCCGCCAGCAGGGGGCGCCCTATGGTCGTGAAAATACTGTAATTCATTCCTTCTGCCGCAGGATGGGAAAACGCTGCAGGACGAGCTGGAGATCATCGAGGGCATGAAGTTTGACCGCGGGTACATCTCGCCCTACTTCATCAACACTGCCAAAGGTAAGGCCCCTCCCCCCAGCCTCACCTGGAAGCAGCTCCCCGCTGACCCCGGTCTCCCTGCTGACCCCCCCCGCTGACCCCGGTCTCCCCGCTGACCCCGGTCTCCCTGCTGACCCCCCCGCTGACCCCGGTCTCCCTGCTGACCCCCCCGCTGACCCCGGTCTCCCTGCTGACCCCCCCGCTGACCCCGGTCTCCCCGCTGACCCCGGTCTCCCTGCTGACCCCCCCCGCTGACCCCGGTCTCCCTGCTGACCCCCCCGCTGACCCTGGTCTCCCTGCTGACCCCGGTCTCCCTGCTGACCCCCCCCCCCCCCCCCCCCCCCCCCCCCGCTGACCCCGGTCTCCCTGCTGACCCCCCCCCCCCCCGCTGACCCCGGTCTCCCTGCTGACCCCCCCGCTGACCCCGGTCTCCCTGCTGACCCCCCGCTGACCCCGGTCTCCCTGCTGACCCCCCCGCTGACCCCGGTCTCCCTGCTGCCACCAGGTCAGAAGTGCGAGTTCCAGGACGCCTACCTGCTGCTGAGCGAGAAGAAGATCTCCAGCGTGCAGAGCATCGTGCCCGCTCTGGAAATCGCCAACCAGCACCGTAAGCCGCTGGTGATCGTGGCGGAGGACGTGGACGGAGAGGCGCTGAGCACTCTGGTCCTAAACAGGTAGGTTCGGTCCGATCGGGAAGGCTGGGTCCGGTTCTGAGGATCCTAACGGTTCCTGTGGTCTGCAGGCTGAAGGTGGGGCTTCAGGTGGTTGCGGTCAAAGCTCCAGGCTTCGGGGACAACAGGAAAAACCAGCTGAAGGACATGGCTGTGGCCACCGGGGGCACCGTAGGTCACCTCTGTGGGGGTGGGGGGTCAGTCAAACAGCTGGAGCGTCTCCACACGTCTGTCCTCCCGCCTGCAGGTGTTTGGGGACGAGGCTCTGGGTCTGGCCCTGGAGGACATCCAGGCTCATGACTTTGGGAAGGTGGGGGAAGTCCAGATCACCAAAGACGACACCCTGCTGCTGAGGGGCGGGGGCAACCCGGCTGATGTGGAGAAGCGGGCGGCGGAGATCGCCGAGCAGCTGGAGAGCACCACCAGCGACTACGAGAAGGAAAAGCTGAACGAGAGGCTGGCCAAGCTGTCGGACGGCGTGGCCGTGCTGAAGGTGGGGGCTCTGCGCCGCGGCGGGTCTCTCTCTCCTCTGGGGGGGCGGAGCTCTGATACTTTGGCCTTTTGTCAGGTGGGAGGAACATCAGATGTGGAAGTGAACGAGAAAAAGGACCGGGTGACGGACGCTCTCAACGCCACCCGGGCAGCGGTGGAGGAAGGGATTGTCCCTGGGGGGGGCTGTGCCCTGCTGCGCTGCATCCCCTTCTTGGACACTCTCAAACCGGCCAACAGCGACCAGAAGATCGGTGAGTGACAGCTGCCCCCCCCCCACGCTGACCGCCGCCATGTCTGGAGCTAACCTCTGGTCTGGCGCAGGCGTGGACATCATCAGGCGGTCCCTCCGGATTCCCGCCATGACCATCGCCAAGAACGCCGGCGTGGAGGGGTCCCTGGTGGTGGAGAAAATCCTGCAGGGGGGCGCAGAGTTGGGCTACGATGCCATGCAGGGGGAGTACGTGAACATGGTGGAGAAGGGCATCATCGACCCCACCAAGGTACCCAAGTCTGTTCATCTGGGGGGTTGGGGGCGGGGCCAGATGCAGATCCAAATTCATCTGTTTGAAACCTGCAAATGGGTGGGGCCACATACCTGTCAGCTGATTATTCAGCTGTTAAATGTCAATCAAAAGGCCACACCCCTATTTTAGTACAATCTTCAAAACCAGGGTCATGAAATTTCCCCCGGTAACCGTTGTCATGGAAACAGAAGGTGCAGACTGAAAGGGTTTCCTGTCCCGTCTGCAGGTGGTGAGGACCGCCCTCATGGACGCGGCGGGGGTGGCGTCCCTGCTGTCCACCGCCGAGGCCGTGGTCACGGAGCTCCCCAAGGAGGAGAAGGAGATGCCAGGAGGCATGGGGGGCATGGGAGGCATGGGGGGCATGGGGGGAGGCATGGGTTTCTGAGGCCGCCCTCCCGAGTTTGTACAGACTGAATCACTGGGGGGGGGTCTCTTCCAAAAAACTCATGTCTCAGAGGACCGAGAACTGACCTACCCCCACCCCCACAGAATGGATGGACAGAAACGGGGTAGTCTCAAGATACAGGTTTGTCTTGGGGGAGGGGGGGGGTGAGTGGACAGATGTCCCCCCAGCCTATGTGAAGGGGATTTGGGAAGTTGGGGTCCTTGGAGCGTAATCCTGAGTCTGGGATGATCCTTGGAGCTGGGGGGTGGGGGTGGGTGGGGGGGTGTTTTGTTGTAGGTTTCCGTCTTTAATGATTTAAGTAAAGATTTTTTTACCAAGCATTTCCTGTCATTTCTGATCTGTGATGTTCGGCAGAAGCTTGAATGTTTGCTCATCTTCATCATGTCAGTGCTCTTCATCAGTACATGTACTAATAAAGCCAGCAGGTGGCGCTGTTGTTCCTAGCTCATTCATGCCTTTGTAGTTTGAATTCCTTCTCTATAGAGGACACCTATGGGGCCATCGCCGTTTTCTAGAGCTGCACGAATCTGCAATTCCGAAAGAAGTGTCCTAAAAATTCCCAGAAGTCTTTGCAAAGCACCAGAGCGGCATCAACGCTCAGGTCAGCGACCACGGCCCACAATGCATCCAGTACCCGTTAGCTGCCTCTGCAGTCCCACAAGCCAGCGGGGCCTGGTGGGACCCTTCCTTCAGCTTGATGGTATCCCTTACTTCAGGGGGCCACCACCGGGTTCAGGGGTTACCGACAGGCAGCCGAGACTAGGAGGCGGAGAACACGGCCCACTGGGACTCGAGAGGCGGAGAACACGGCCCACTGGGACTCGAGAGGCGGAGAACACGGCCCACTGGGACTCGAGAGGCGGAGAACACGGCCCACTGGGACTCGAGAGGCGGAGAACACGGCCCACTGGGACTCGAGGAGCCTCCCTCAGTACCTGTTTGAAGCTCTACTGGATGTTCAAGACCTCCCTGACGGGGGCTCAGCCGGATGTTTCCAGCTGACCACCACGTAGTGGTCGGTGGACAGCTCTGGTTCTGTTTACCCAAGTGTCAAAGGCCAAAGGTCGGCTGAATCTCGATCATTGACCTCCTGCCTGGGGTGTCCTGGTTCCACGTGTGTGATGGACACTTTGAACCCGGTGTTCGTTCTGGTCAAACTATGACAAGCACACAAGTCCATCACCAAGACAACGCTCAGGTTCAGATTTGGGGGGGCATTCCTACTAATTACACCCCTCCAGGTGCCACTGTCGCCCACGTGGACATTGAAGTCCCCCAGGAGGACGATGAACCTGCTCACCTGCTCCTGAATAGACCAAAGAACCACATTTCTTAGAAAAAAAATACTTTTATACATGATGCAGTCAGTACATGTGTTACCGCAGACATCTTCAACATCACGCACACACACACACGCACGCACGCACACACACACAGCAGCCTCCAGTGAAGCGTCTGCAGCTTCTTCAGCCTCTGGACCTTCATGCTGCCACAAACAGAGAAACTAGTGCTGGGGTGGGGTGGGGGTGTAGACTCAATAAATACAGACGGCCGTGTTCCTGTAAAACGACAAAAACGCTGCCAGGAGGCCTGGAGGCACTTTGGGCTCAGAAGAAGGTCCTCAGGAACCGGAGCTCCTCATTAGGCCACTAAGTGCCGGGAAGGCTGGTTCTGGTTCTGGGTCTGGTTCTGGTTCTGGTGCTGGTTTGGACGCTCATTCTGACTTGGCTCAGGATTATCCCAACAAACAGACATCTGTGCAGCACAAACAGGAAGTCCCACATTCGTGCCCCGCCCCCCTGCCGTGTCCCTCCGTCTGATGGGATGCATCTCTGGGTCGTCATGGTTTCATGTTTCTCCTCAGCATCTAGAACATGCGATTCCATGTGGGGGGGCAGGGTGAATTATTAGGAAGTATTTGATGACATGAAAAATACCCTCCTTGTTTCCCACAATGCACTGCAGCCTCTCTAAAGAACTGATTGTCCCCTGAACCTCGACACAGTGTCAGGACCCCCCAGTCAGACGAGCTGGAAGCAGCAGATGGTTGCTGAAGGACAAACATCTGCTGCTTCCAGCCGCACGGCTGCATCTGTGGGGGGCCATGTCTCCAGAACCAGGGGCCCAGAATCGCTGCTGGGTTCGGCACAGACGGCCTGCTGCTCTGGGGAGGAAGGCACTGCCATATGGGAGGAGCCCGCTCTTTGGCGCAGCGTTTGTGGGCTCGGCGGGTCGTTGCTACGTGTGGTGGACCTCGTGGAACATGAGTTCTCGCGGGATGGGCGTCTCTGCGCCGTGGATCTTGGAGGCGCGGCGCTCAAACGCAGAAACCATCTGCTTCACCACCTCATCGAAGAAAACATGCGCCAGCTGGGAATGGAGGAGCGAACGAAACTCGAAGGAGATCTGTGGGAGGAGTTCCAACGTTAGCATAGATAGAACCCCGCACAGGAGCAGAGGGGGGTGGCGCCCGCCGATGTACTCACTGAGAAGTCCACCGTGCAGGTTCTGGGGTAACCAGGAAGACCCGGGCTGAAGCGCCAAACCGTCTCCAAGTGGTTGAAGAGCTTCCCCTCTGAACAGGAAGCCTGAGCAGAAACGCACACGTGACTTCACACAGACACACATGATACACACACAGCCCTGTAGGTGCACACACAGACACACAGCCCCGTAGGTGCACACACAGCCCTGTAGGTGCACACACAGACGCACACAACCCTGTAGGTGTACACACAGCCCCGTAAGTGCACACACAGACACACAGCCCCGTAGGTGCACACACAGACGCACACAACCCTGTAGTTGTACACACAGCCCTGTAGGTGCACACACAGACGCACACAACCCTGTAGTTGTACACACAGCCCTGTAGGTGCACACACAGACGCACACAGCCCTGTAGGTGCACACACAGACGCACACAACCCTGTAGGTGTACACACAGCCCCGTAGGTGCACACACAGACGCACACAACCCTGTAGGTGTACACACAGCCCCGTAGGTGCACACACAGACACACAGCCCTGTAGGTGCACACACAGACGCACAGCCCTGTAGGTGTACACACAGCCCCGTAGGTGCACACACAGCCCCGTAGGTGCACACACAGACGCACACAACCCTGTAGGTGTACACACAGCCCCGTAGGTGCACACACAGACACACAGCCCTGTAGGTGCACACACAGACGCACAGCCCTGTAGGTGTACACACAGCCCCGTAGGTGCACACACAGACGCACACAACCCTGTAGGTGTACACACAGCCCCGTAGGTGCACACACAGACACACAGCCCCGTAGGTGCACACACAGACGCACACAGCCCTGTAGGTGCACACACAGACACACAGCCTCGTAGGTGCACACACAGACACACAGCCCTGTAGGTGCACACACAGACACACAGCCCTGTAGGTGCACACACAGACGCACACAGCCCCGTAGGTGCACACACAGATACACAACCCTGTAGGTGTACACACAGACACACAGCCCTGTAGGTGCACACACAGACGCACACAGCCCCGTAGGTGCACACACAGACGCACACAACCCTGTAGGTGTACACACAGCCCCGTAGGTGCACACACAGACACACAGCCCCGTAGGTGCACACACAGACGCACAGCCTCGTAGGTGCACACACAGACGCACACAACCCCGTAGGTGCACACACAGACGCACACAACCCTGTAGGTGTACACACAGCCCCGTAGGTGCACACACAGACACACAGCCCTGTAGGTGCACACACAGACACACAGCCTCGTAGGTGCACACACAGACGCACACAACCCCGTAGGTGTACACACAGACACACCTATAGAACTCTAGAGAACCTAGAATACATGGTGGCACATACCTTCACCAGGTGGGGGCGCACAGTCGTGACGAGGGAGGTGTAGTTCTCCACCACGGGGGGGAAGCCCACCGTCAGTTTGGCCTTGCAGAACCCAGAGCGACTGAACACCACCTCGGACTTGGTGCACCAGGGGACAAAGAGGCGGTAGTTCTCCACGCCGGCCACCACCTCATAAATCTCCTGCATGGAATACCTGCAGGGGGGGGCGGTGTCAGTGATGGGACGACACTTTGACTCCACCCACAGAGGAGCGGAATCAAAGGAAACAGAGCGGGCTCATGGTGGGTGGGTGGGTAGGAACCCCCCCCCCCCCGATGTTTAAATCTGCAGATAAGTGAGTGGAACTACCCCCCCCCCCCCCTTGAACAGTGGGGCTCCTACCCAATGATGCGTCTCTCAGAGTACTCCCTCCTCTTGGAAAAGGAGTCCGTCAGGTTGAAGAAGCTGCGCGTCGGCAGAACCGTGGCCCGACCCGGCACAGCTACACCCAGCAGGGGGGGGGCGCGGGTCATCAGGATCCCACAGGACGTCAGGTATCTGATCACAGAACAAACAGCCATGAAAACCTGTCTGAGCCGGCTCCAGGCTGGGGGGCGGGGAATGATGGGACTGGTCTGGGAATGAGACACAGAACACCGAAGAGACAGGAGTCCAGAGGTTCTTCCAGAACCGGATCTGTGCTTCTGTTCCAGAAGGAAACCCTAAGTATCGGGTGGATCGAGGACTCTGCAAGGAACTGAAAGATCTGCATCCTCAGGAAGTCTGTCCTGGACTCAAACACTAGTGGGCATGAGTGTGCACGTTTCCACCATGGGTCACCAGATTCAGCTCCTAGATCACGTCATGAGGAAGTGATCACCTACAAAGCAGATGATCCCAAGATGATCCCTTTGTTTGTCTGCAAAGAACTACAAACATGGTGGACTCTAGTCCTCCTCTGGACTCTAACCTCGTTTGGATGACGGAGACGCCAAGAACCCATCATGTGACCACGGCTCTCTCTATTCTTGCTGGACTGAAAACAAGTCAACAGGTTGAACCGTATTGATGCCGCTAGGCTTTTGGTTTGTGCTGCTAGATAACACTAGAGAGTCCCATTCAGCTGCCAGTTTATCGTCACAGAATGACGACTGGTCTCCGTTTAAAGCTGGAATTCAGAATGAACACATTTTTGTACAAATTTCCTGCAATATTTGAAAATAAACATTGATGAAATCTTAGCAGTGTAACGGTTCATAGTGGATATCGGTTCATTCTGATCGATCCGATTGGATCTGATTCTCTGAAGTGGATCCAGATCCTCGTAGGCTACGTTCACACTGCAGGCTGAAACCGTTCTGATCTTTGCACCACAGTCTGAACGACACAAATGCCTTCCAATGCGTTTTAAATGCGACCGCCGTCTGACCGGCCAGACCGCATGAATCCGATCCGAACGTCATCGATACGCGACATCATTCTGCGTGGAAGTAGGCGGGAACCAGAACCTGAACGTACCGGAAGAGATGAAACAAACTGCTGCCACAGACGTTTATGCAGCAGCTCTGTAATACGAGACGATCTTCCAAACGTGCTTTTATTAATGTCATGAATATTATGAAGCGCATGTTCGCTCATCGTTTTATTTAATCCGTGTGGTCGGTGCTTTTCTGTGGAAGAACGGAGCTGGAAGGGCTAGGAGAGGCTAACAACATTAGCTCTGATGGACACAAAATCCAGGACCATGTGAGAAATCCCCGTAAATGTGTGGGAATTACAGCAGCCTTTATTTTGTCGGGACACAACTGGAAGCACAAATCCACGTGATTGTTTGGACAGTTTCTAAGGACTGAGCCACATTTCTGCTCTGAAGCTCACACACCGACCCAAATGTGTGAGCTGACGGGCCGAGCTCTGCTCGGTTCTCCTGAGTCCTGCAGCCGCTAACCCAGAGCGGCGGGTCGGCTCGCAGTCCGAACTCTCACACATAACAACACAACAAAACGCACACGTAACTAAGCACCCCCCCCCCTCAAACACACATTAATAAATCCAGCTGCTCTGCTCAGAGAGGTTCACTCGGTCCACTGGCACCAGAGCCCGAACGCAGAGCTCAGGTTCCAGGTCCAGACCTCAGCGGACCGAAGCGCTCTCCCCCCACATCCCATAATGAGGGGTGAAAGAGAGGCGGAGAGCCAGAGGGGCGAGAGCGGAGCGGCGCTTTGCACCGGGCGTCCGCAGAGCAGCCGGCCGGTCCGGTTTGAGCTCCAAAGCTTTCTCTGGAGTGAAACAGTCTATGCGTGACGTAAACCAGAGCAGCAGTGACACACGATCAGAATGAACCGTTTACATGAACAACCATCGGCATAACCACCTATCTCCATCAGAAAGAAATTCTGATCCGAACGAGTCTGACCGAGGCAGACTATACTGAACGGCGTGTTTACATGATGCATTGTTCTTCTGATCAGGCGTTCTTTCTGATTACTTTTGGACATGGAAACGCAGCTACTGTTGTTGACATCCATTGCTAACGTTAGCTACTTCCACCAGCGGGTGACGTGGTTCACCGCTGAGGACTCTTCTGCGCATGCGGGTCACTTCTGGGTCGTTTCAGGGTCACACAGGAGATCACAAACATTCACATTTAATTGGAAATGTGAATGGCCTTGCTAAAGAAAAAAAAAAAAAAAAAAAAAAAATCGGATTTTTAAAAGAAAAATCGTAATTGAGCATCACGCCCTGCAGTGTGAACTGTAGCCGTCATCCAAACGTCCGTGCTGCTGGTTCTGGTGGTCTGGAGACCCGCCTCCATGTAGCCTCCTACCACCAGCAGCGAAGGCCGTTCAGACACATGCTGCAGCTCTCACGCATCTGCACAGCTCTGTCTCCATGCTCCACAGGAAGTGGAAACGACACACGCCGCCAGACTTCCTGCTCTGTGACCCTTCAGCTGAGGCTAAACACCATTTCTCTCCAAGTCACCCGAGATCCACATCCAGGATCCAGTTTTCCCTCCAGCTCACTGGACAGAGAGGCGCACCTGCAGTGTTTGCACCTAGACAGCAGCAGAGACTGTTGCTGCCTCGTGTGACCACAGGGGGCGCTGCAGACTCTCATCCAGGAACCATTCAATCCTCAGGAATGTGACTTTCTACAGTCGGATCTGCTCCTCTGACCTGGGCGGCACACAGGTGTGCAGCCAGCAGCTGCAGGTGCGTCACTGCCTCGTTGACACCGTCGATGACGTCACAGTGAAGGCCATTTAGACCGCTTTGAAAACCCAGGTACTGAGTTTACATTGGATTAACGGAGGAACGGTTCCGTTCCCCGTGGCTCAGGGGCCCCCGGCAGTACTCCGTCCCGGTACGGAGGGCGGGCCCCCGGCGGCATTCCGTCCCGGTACGGAGGGCGGGCCCCCGGCAGTACTCCGTCCCGGTACGGAGGGCGGGCCCCCGGCAGTACTCCGTCCCGGTACGGAGGGCGGGCCCCCGGCAGTACTCCGTCCCGGTACGGAGGGCGGGCCCTGTTCTTACTTTTTACATCTGACACGGTTTGTTTCTGGAGTCGACCGGACGGTTAGAGGAACCCGGACCCGGTCTCGGACCCAGCTCCGACGCTCCGAGGAACCAGAGAGCAGACATGTTCGTCAGTTACCGAAGTAAGTTCGGTTTTCCTCGGAAAGGCTCCGCCGCGCGGGGCGCCGCGAGCCACCGCCCGTCAGCTCTACAGCAGAATGTGGGGAGCGGTTATTTACCGGACGCCGCTCCCGGTCCGTGCTCTCCGGCTGGCCGGTGACGGCAGCTGCCTGAGGAACTCCGCCACCCTCCGTAGACTGCGGCCTCCTCTCGCCATCTTCCTCTGTCGCTTTCGTCTGGGGGCTACAAGTTCATGGCGATGACGTACGCCGGGCCCCGCCCTCCACACTCACCATTGGTCAACTCGTTTCCAAGAAACGCGCTCATTGGTCGGTTTGGTTGCTCTGTAGCGAGACTTTGTGTATGCGCACGTACACGCGCGGGGAGTCACGAGATGCTGGCTCGGATTACGCGACTGCGCTAGCAGGTACACAGTGCGCGCGTATCGAGCACGCGCGTACGCTGAATTTGGTAACTGGAAACTTAAAGGTGTTTCCTCTGCTGTCACGCGCCTCAAGCCCCCAGCCTCAGCAAGTACAGAGTGTCACGTGAACACCACATTGCAGGACATGCGCACAACTTTAGCATCTTTAAACCAAGATAACCGCAAAAGGTTTTCTTCATCCTGAAGGATCATCCGAGTCTTCCTCCACACAGTCCCCTTCCGGTTCTGGTTCTGCAGAGCCTCCAGCCTTTCTAGTTCCAACCAGCAGAGTTCTGTTTGTCCTGTTGGTTCGGTTCTCTTTGGGTTTTGACATCCCATGTCATTTCTGATCCAGTTTAAACTATTGCCCTCAGAGATTTAGGGGTCAATACCCCTGTAGGTGTCCATGGTTAACTTGTCCGAGATCTCAGGTGCAATGTAATGGTGGGGTCCACCAGTACCGTACCCTGTCTACAGTCTGTAATGGTGGGGTCCACCAGTACCGTACCCCGTCTACAGTCTGATGGTGGGGTCCACCAGTACCGTACCCTGTCTACAGTCTGTAATGGTGGGGTCCACCAGTACCGTACCCTGTCTACAGTCTGATGGTGGGGTCCACCAGTACCGTACCCTGTCTACAGTCTGTAATGGTGGGGTCCACCAGTACCGTACCCCGTCTACAGTCTGATGGTGGGGTCCACCAGTACCGTACCCTGTCTACAGTCTGATGGTGGGGTCCACCAGTACCGTACCCCGTCTACAGTCTGTAATGGTGGGGTCCACCAGTACCGTACACCGTCTACAGTCTGTAATGGTGGGGTCCACCAGTACCGTACCCTGTCTACAGTCTGTAATGGTGGGGTCCACCAGTACCGTACCCCGTCTACAGTCGGTAATGGTGGGGTCCACCAGTACCGTACCCTGTCTCAGTCTGTAATGGTGGGGTCCACCAGTACCGTACCCCGTCTACAGTTGATGGTGGGGTCCACAGTACCGTACCCTGTCTACAGTCTGTAATGGTTGGGGTCCACCAGTACCGTACCCCGTCTACAGTCTGATGGTGGGTCCACCAGTACCGTACCCTGTCTACAGTCTGATGGTGGGGTCCACCAGTACCGTACACCGTCTACAGTCTGTAATGGTGGGGTCCACCAGTACCGTACCCCGTCTACAGTCTGTAATGGTGGGGTCCACCAGTACCGTACCCCGTCTACAGTCTGATGGTGGGGTCCACCAGTACCGTACCCCGTCTACAGTCTGATGGTGGGGTCCACCAGTACCGTACCCCGTCTACAGTCTGTAATGGTGGGGTCCACCAGTACCGTACCCCGTCTACAGTCTGTAATGGTGGGGTCCACCAGTACCGTACCCCGTCTACAGTCTGATGGTGGGGTCCACCAGTACCGTACCCCGTCTACAGTCTGTAATGGTGGGGTCCACCAGTACCGTACCCCGTCTACAGTCTGATGGTGGGGTCCACCAGTACCGTACCCCGTCTACAGTCTGATGGTGGGGTCCACCAGTACCGTACCCTGTCTACAGTCTGTAATGGTGGGGTCCACCAGTACCGTACCCTGTCTACAGTCTGTAATGGTGGGGTCCACCAGTACCGTACACCGTCTACAGTCTGATGGTGGGGTCCACCAGTACCGTACCCCGTCTACAGTCTGATGGTGGGGTCCACCAGTACCGTACACCGTCTACAGCCAGTGATGGCAGAAACACAGAACACAGTTTTTATACACAAATGTTTTATTTGATTAAATAAATCCTTGATCTAAGAACAGAGGAGGTGTGAAAAATGAGGGAGGTGTTTGAATCAACAAGGACAGAGAAAGCAGACACTTAAAGAGGAGCCCACCCCTACTGACCCCCCACCTTCGTACAGCAAACACTTCAAAAAGACCAAAGTAAAAAACAAAACCTTACAGACTACCCTTCTTCTGCTCCGTCTGGGTCTCTGGCCTGAACAGAGAGGCTGACACTAAAAATAAAAACGGGCCTGGCAGACCCTCAGGGAGGGGGGGGGCAGCTATATTTACAGGACGTACTCCAGCTCGTAGCGCACGTACACGTTCTTGTCGTCATTGTAGACCTGCGGGTACTGCGCAATCAGGGCGTCCTGGGAGCCAATGTAGATGGAGTTGTAGATCTTCCAGTAGACATCTCGAACCTTTCTGGCTGGATGGAACAGACCCTGCAGAGACGAGAACCGGACTTTAGCAGAACACCACAACCGGGAGCACCAATGTGGTCGAGGTCAGAAGCTGGGCCTCACCTGTAAGCAGTACTGCAGCATGCGGCAGGGGCCGAGGGCCACCCGGAGCCCCTCCAGGGCCCCCATCACCGCCTGGATGACATGTGGCGAGGTCTCAAAGACGTTGGGCCACACATAGTTCAGCAGGTGGTTGAGGGAGTCCTCGCAGCCAAAGCCGTACACGCCCAGAGACATGTGCTGGACCACCGCGCTGGCCGTCTGTCTGTGGACCAGGTCCCTGGGTAGCACAGCAAACGGGTCAGAACCACACAGAGCCATCGCGTTCTGAGCAGCAGATCCATTCGTGGTTAAAGTGGTCCTTGCTCCATGTAGAGGATCAAGTTAAAATAATCTGGATGTTGTGGTACCAGCACCAGATCTGGCATGGATGTGCCATAGAATCCGCTCTTTCAGAAAAGCCTTTTAGCCACGAGAAGATCCACGATTTTAAAATATATATAGTATTCTGTAGGTACCCCTCAAGTTTAAGGACTGCATTTTATATATTCCTATAGTGTGTCTCAGATTGGGGCAATAAGACATGGAATTTTTTTCTAACAACTGTGTGTCGCCATCCTCACAAACATTTGTCCCACAGCAAAGAGGACATCCTAAAGCACATCCATGCGCGCGGGTGGAAGATGATGCGGTGTCACTGATCAGAGCGCTCATCTGCTGAACTGGGGGAGGTTAAAGAACGGCCCCACCTGTCCATCAGCGCGTCCTCCAGCAGCGGCGTGACGGCGTAGATGTAGTCTTTGCCCATCTCTCCGATGTACTCAAACAGGAAGGAGAGCGATTTGAGGACGCCGTTCTGCACGTTCAGCTCAGGGACTCGGTACTCGTTCATGAGCGCCGGCAGCACAGTGAAGGGCGAACACGTCTCTGCCACGATGGCAATGGCCACGGTGGTGCAGACCCGGTTCTGGCGCTCCTGGACTTTCAGGTTGTTGAGCAGTGTGGCCAGAACGTCGTGAGGGCTGCGAGACAGAACCGGAACGTTTGAGAGCGGGTTCGGCCGCGGACGGCGGGCGGTGGCGGATGAGCACTCACCCGATGGCTTTGGCGATGTAACCGAAGGTGTTGACTGTGGCTCTGCGGATGGCCTTTTTGTGAGCCTTGAGGAGCTCCAGCAGCTCAAAGCAGATCCTCATCCACTCCCTGGCAGACACGTACTCGGCCCCCCTGACGAGAAAAGGAAATATGGTTTAAAGGAAAGCTGCTGAAACAGCAGCAAACCCTCCAGAACCAACAGACCTGTCAGCGATCCGGCCCACCAGGTCGATGCAGTTCTCCTGGACCTTCTCATGCCGGTTCTTCAGGATGGGGGTCAAGCGAGGAAGCAGGTCTTTGATAGGAGGGGTCATCTTGTGCATTCCTGCAACAAGAACAAGAGTCAGGATCTTCTCTGTAATCCCAAATATTAGGCAGGTCGTGCATGAGGGGAGGCGGCGCACCAATGACGTTTACGATGGCCTTGAGTGCACCCAGGATACTGCCCAGAACCTCGGGGTACTCCTCTCCCAGGTACTCGTACAGCACCACCCCCAGATGGCCCATCAGCTTCTCCTGCAGAGGGACAGCGGAGCGGGTGAGGACTCAGGCCCGAGCTGCAGGTTTATGGGGGCGGAGTCACCTACCTCCTGACAGGTCTTCATGACCACCGCGGTGCGTGAGATCAGGTCCGCCGCCTGCTGACGCACCTTGGCAGACTTGTTGTTGAGGCGCCACAGCACTGTACCGCAGATCTGAGGCAGGTACGGTTTCACACGTTTGCCCAGCGCGTTCACCACCGTCCCAAAACCGTTCAGCATCACAGAGTCCTGCACACGGTCAGAAGGTTAACCAAAGCCCCCCATAAAGCAGGAATGCATGCCTGCTGGCCCCCTACCTCTGTGGTCTGCTCCTGGAAGGCGTACAGGATGCCATCGATCAGCTGCTCCTCCAGCTTGTGGTCGATGTCGGCGGCCCCCAGGTTACCCATGATCTTCTCGATGGTCTCCATCACCATCTTCCTGTACTGCTCCGCCTCGTCCTTCAGATCATCCACGATGCGCGAGATGATCTCTGCCGCCCCCACTTTGTTGGCCAGCTCCACGGTGGTGTCCACCAGCTGGAACCAGAGACAACAGAACGGGTTAGTGCCCCCTACTGGTTCCAGCTGGAACTGTTACTAGGTTTCTGTTTCTTCCCTTTTAAAACTGAACATAAATGTAGGAATCGGTTTCTTCAGAAACATGCTGCTGTGCCATGAGGACCCTTCATGCTGAGCGTCTCATGCATCATGACCTTTGTCTGCATGGCGCCCAGCTGCTCGCCGTCTGCTCACCTGTCTGTAGTTGCGTCTGTCCAGAGCCATCCTGTGCTGCCAGAAGTGCTTGAAGAACGGCGGCAAAATCTCGGTTTTGATGTAATTTGCTTCCACGCCGTCCGTGCCACAGCACTGCTTCACCACCTGAGAGGCGGGAAACACGAGCCGGCTCAGGTTCTGTTCGCCATCAGAGTGTGATCAAAGCCCGCAGCGCTGCACCCCCACCTACCTTCAGCACGATCTTCTTCATTTCCTCATCGGGGGACTGGAACTCTCTGATGAGGATCAGCATCACCTCTCTGGTGTAGTAGTTGGCGTACTCCGCATCCATCAGCGGGATCAGATACCCGATGGCTTTGAGGAACGCGGCCAGGCCCTGTGGAGCGGGGAGAGTTAGGCGGCGTCCGGAGAGGGTGCTTCTGTCCTCTGCTGCCAGCAGACACTGGCCCTGCAGTGGACCTCAGCTGGCAGCAGAAGCTCCTTCAGAGTCACTATAGCAAGCAAACATTCACACTGTGGCCACGCTCAGGCCGAGTGCTGGGTGTGATCTTGCCGACAGGATGTTCCGTCTCCACGCAGCAGCGCTCACCTTTCCTCTGTGCTGCCTGATGCCCTTCCACAGCGGCTTCAGCACCGAGTCGAAGGACTCGATCCCGTAGGGGGTGGCGGCTTCAGCGAGGGCAGCAATAGCCAGGGCACTGATGGTCCTCACCTTCTGCTGCTCGTCCACCAGACCTGCAGCAGAAACGGGTCACAGGCGGGTCAGTGGAGGCTCCACGCGGCCTTCCTGTCAGACACGCTCTGCATCTGCTAGAGCAGGGGAGGCCCCTCTGAAGGTCTGCTCTGGTATCAGAACACTCCTCTTCAGAAGGGATCCCACTACTCTTCTGTTCGCTGAAGCGGGGCTGTAACTTTGGCCCAGTCAACCATAGGACCGTAGAGATGTTCACCAAAGAGAAGCAGCAGTCTGTGTTCTGAACACAGCAGCTGCTGCAGCGTCACCAACATGGGGCTGTGGACTTTCATCATCATTTACCAGCACCGCTGAGGAAAGTTTCACCATTTCACTGCAAAACCTGGAAGCATGTGAAGTGAACTCCAGCCAGATGCTGAGACCGACGCCAGAAAGGTTTTTAGCAGAAATGTTTTCATCCTGAAAACATGCAGCTCTGGTTAAAGCTCCTGTTAAAACAGCTGAACAATTTTTCCACCAAACGTTTCTGTTCCAGAGAGAAAAAAAGGCACCGTGTCCCTGCAAAGGGGGCGGGGCTTGAGTTGGATTTAAGGCAGCGACATTGGGGTGTTGACAGCTGCCGTGCAGGACTGACCGTGCTCGATGATCTCCACCAGGCTGCGCAGGTGAGGCAAGATGGCGCAGCCCATGAGGATGGCGATCTGCTGCACGATCTTGATGCCGGTGTGCCGGGCCTGCCAGGACTTCTTGCTTTTGCAGACAGCTTTGAGGAAGGGCAGGAGCGAGGGGATCCCCAGCGCTGAGGCCACCACGGCGAAGGCTCGGGCCGTCGTGTTTCTCACGTACTCGTCCATGTTGTCGATGTCAGGTCTCATGGTGGAGATCATAGTGGCCAAACCTGCAGCCTAAACGCATCAGAGAAGTTGAAGCTCATGCATGTTAACACGGAGGTGGCTGTGACCAGCGGGTGCAGGGTGAGAACAGGCGGGGCATCCACGCCCTGCCTGCAAGCTCTCATGCTGGTGTCACTCTGGCGAACGCCTAGCCCTGTCCTGACCACGGACCGGTCAAACAGGCGAGAAAAGTTCGCCAACAGAGCACTGACGGGAAGGGCCTTACCTTTGCCAGGTTGGAGATGATCTCTCGCCCTTCAACTCGGGCGTAGTAATCTTCATCGATGAGCAGGGGCTCGATCACCACCAGGATCTGAGTCAACAGAACACCTTCAGTTCACTGCTGAAGACCCGGCAGACAAACCTTCAGCCGGACCCACCTTATGAACGTACGGTCGCACCAGGTCGTCCAGCTTGTACAGGATGCGATCGATGACTTTGACCAGCAGGTGGCGCTCCTGGTCCTCCAGTGTGGGGGACATGAGCAGCGGCAGAATCTGGTTAAAGAGCGGCCCTGCTCCAAATTCCCGAGCTTTGTCTGTGATCTGACGCAGAGCCGCCTGAAACAGAGCCAAGGAGAAGCTGGAGGTTCAACCGCTATCGAGACAGCAGAGGAGGAGCATAGCTGCCTGCTGCCAGAGAGCCGCAGAGAAACCCAGCAGAGGACTTATTCAGAGGACAGACGTCCATCATTCTACTACAACTGCATGTGACCATTTTACACAAAACCAGCTCGTCAGAGGGAACCAGACCCGGATCGGACCTGCCAGCTTTTTCCCCTGAAAACTCCTCAGCTGAACTGAAAGTGACAGTCAGGATGGAGACTGCAGGTCTGCAGCAGAAGGTTCCTCTCGTCACCCCCCCAACCCAAACACCAACCTTTCTCATGGGCGGAGTTCCGTTTTTGATCTTCAGCAGCAGCTTCATGATCTTCCTTTCCTTCTGCTCTTCAGGGCTCAGTGTGGACTCGTCCACCTCCACCTAACATCGACACAGACCGTTACCTCCACACAGAAAAGCCCCCACCCACCGCAGCCCCCCCGTCCAGCCCGACTCACCAGGAGTTTGTCAAAGTATTGGATGTCATCGGGTTTGAGGAAGGGCAGGTTCCCTGAGGGCTGGTCGTTCATCTGTTTGGTGGTGCGGTCCTCCACCTGCATGTGAAAGCCCGTCATCCCTCCGATGGGGGTGGGCGTGGCCGACAGCTTCCGAGCCGGAGTGCGGATTGGCACATACCCTGCTGGGGGGGGCAACACCTGCAGAAAGAAGGGGTCGGCAAGACGGCCCACACCATCAGATTGTAAAGTGATGATAATCTGGTCATGAGCTTCAGAAACGTCCCAGCATGCAGGCCTGTGTGGCAGATGTGGCCTAAACTCTACACAAAACGGAAATGATGCCGTTACGGCGCCTGGAACACAACTGTGCCAACCGCCATAAATGACTAAGACCATGGCTGCTTTCTGTCTGTAGACCTGGAGCAGATGTTCACATGTTCAGCTCGGTCAAAGACACAGTCAGCCTGTCTTCCAACAGTTATTACATGACAGCCCATTACTGTTGGGGGGGGGGGGGGGTAACACGCCACACAGACCTTGTAGCCCTCGGGAAACATGGCGTCCAGCTCCTCGTCTGTGAGAGGCCGGTTCCTCTCATCGATTTCTCTCTCCCACCTCCACGCCTGCAGCTGCTCGGGGGTCATGCTCATCAGGTGTCCTGAGGGACACACAGGCAGCTCTGTTAAAGCCCAGTCTTCTGCTGCCAGGGGCTGAAATGGGGGGGGGGGGGGTAATTGTTTACCTGGGGTTGGGGTTGCCATGTTCATGGCTGGCGTTCCTAACGGGGTTTTTCCCGGGGTCAGGAGAGGAGTAGAGGACCCCATCTGACTGGCTGGAGTTAGATCCCACCGGGACTTCCTCTTGCTGGCTCCTGGGGTGGGCGTCTCCCCCACAGACTCTTCTCCTCTGTCTGTTCGGGGGGTTTCCGCCCAGCCGCTCCCGTGACCCGGGGTCTCTCTCTCCGTCTTGGGGGTTTCGTCCCAGCGGTTCTTCCGCACGCTCCCAGTAGCCCCTCCGTGGCCAGGGGTGGCGTGGCCTGGCGTGTCCCTACCAGGGGTGGCAGCTCCAGCGGGGGTGTGGCTAGGGGTGGGGTCCCACATACGTGAGCTGGGGGTGGCCCCCGGGGTCTCGCTGCCTTTGGGGCGACCAGGAGTTTCATCCCAGCGGCTGTTTGACGGCGTGTGAGCAGGAGTGTGTCCTGGAGTCTGGAGGAGCAGAAAGATCTGTCAACGGCAAAAGCACTTCACAACCATCAGAGTTCAGGGTGGGGAGGGGGCTGACCTCAGCACTGGCATCAGCCTGGTCCCAGCTGGACACCTTCTTGGGTGTGGAATTGGAAGGGGTTTGGTCGGCTGTCTGGTCCCAGCGGCGCTTTCGCTTTGGGATGGCCTGGGAGGCGGCAGACCCGTTGACTACTTTCAGGTCCCCTGACTTGGCCTTCTCTGCCAGCTGCTGACGGATCTCCCTCTGCAACCCAACACACAGGAGGTCAGAGCCCACCGCCAGTTCACAAAGAAAGTCTCCTACAGAGCTTAAAGGAGTCTCCCTCATGCAGGGCTGAGCTGGAATTCAAAGGTTTATTTAGAAAAGAGTCCACACAGAATCCCGTCAGAAGAACCGAGGAGGAAAGTAAACGTCCCTCTGCTGGATCCATCACGTGTTTTAAAGCCGCGTTCAGACGGAATGGGATTCACAGCGGCGTTCAGCTTCAGGTCAATGCACAGACACCATCTGAGGTCCTGCGTGGCAGTTTGAGCATCTGGCGCAGCGTGATCTGAACATCACGACACATCCAGTTAAATCTGAACTCTGCCGAGGATAATGCGCCGCGTCAGCTTATTAGAAAACCTGCTTTGGGCATGTGACATGATTGGCGGGTGGAGTCTGAAACCAACTCGAAGTATCTAATCGTACTCCTGAACTTCATGATCTTAGATGTATTTCCCCCTCCTCGGGGGGCATTCAGAAGCAGCTCCGGCAGCAGCAGTGAAGCTCTGCACCGGGAGTCTGAAGACCTCATGGACCTAAACACGGAGGCGTGATTATCCATGTTTAAATCATCCTCCGCCTTTCATGCATTGTGAACAAGATAAACACAGACACCGCTCCTCATAGCGATCAGGCTAAAACCATGAGATGGTAGCTCCTCCCACACGCGCCTGGGGGGGGTCTAGTTTATGAGCAGACGTTTGGACGAGCGTTGAGCAGTGGATTTGCCTCATGTTAATATAGGAGAAGCTAAAGCAAATCTGACATAGAAATCTCGTAATAAGCATAAGGACTGTAGGACAGAAAGACATTCTCCTGATTTGAACATCCTATCAGGAATTTTAGCAGCAGCCCCTCCCCCTAGCAGCGTTTTGGTTAAATAACACACTGAAGCTCACGCTGCCCACAACGGTGAGGTTTCTGTGACCAACATCCGCTTTAAGCAACCGCTAAACGACTGGATCTTAAAAAACTGGACTGACAGAGTGTGACGTCATCCATAGAAAAGGGTTTTCTTCCAGCTCCAACCAACTCCGTTGGCATATTTTTCTAGACGTGGCCAAGTTGGAGCCAGGCGCCGTCTGTAAGCAGTGACTGGTCTGAGTAAACATTTCACCGACAACCACTCACCAATCAGGCTACACCCCTACCACTGGAAAGCACACTACATGAAATCTGTCAAACGTCGTGAAGGTGGGGGCTCCACCCACTTTCGTTCACTCAGTCCAGCTCTCTTATACAGTCAACGGTAATGCCAGGCGTAGCTTCATGCGGTAGCAGCACCCAGGGGGGGCTCTTACCTCCTCCTTGGACAGGTTCTGCTCCAACATGACGTCTACGTACGACCTCACCTGCAGCTTGGGGTCTGGCGTTTTGCCCCCTGCGCGAAAGAGCAGCAACAAAACAAAAGGCCCTCATCAGGTCAGACTGCAGACACCCACACACAGCACACAGCTAACCCTGACTAACAACAGATTAATTTGTGTTGCTGCTGTTACAGAATAACAATAACTGAATTACATACAAATATGCTTTTCCTGTTTACATTCTAGTGAAAAACAAGAAGATACATGGAAAGTTGAGGGTGTGTAGTTTCTTTAAGTGGATTAAGAAGTATAGCCATCACTGATGCAGGGCTCCTGGGCTGCGCTCCTCAGAATACGTACACTTTCAGTGCCAAGGGTCCTTCTGCAGTCAGACTTCAACCGGCAGAAAAGAAGCCTAGAAAATTTCTCTTTACCATTAGTAACACTTTGGAAAGGGTTTGAAGTCACACACAACAGTATACCACCTGTGTTGAATGATTCACGGCACTTAAAGAACAATGAAGCTTCTTCAGGTCAAACTACAAAACCAGGCTCCACTTTGCAGCTTCCCAGTTACTTAATGTAGCAGAAAATGAAGTCAAATGTGTCTTCCACTTTAAATACAGACTCCTTACAGCACTGCTCAGTCTGGACTCTCAGATCTTTGACTTCTTTTTCAACACAAACATGAAGACATGTAGTCGAAGGCTTTAAATAAATGGTTGGTCTCTGAAGAACCAAATCAAAGGGGCTGCTGGGGGTGGAGGTTTGCTGTAGCTGCGCTGATTCCCCTCACAGCCCCCCAAACAAGCAGCCCGTGGACCCTGACCAAACTGACAAGTGCACAGTGTCCCCATAACCTACACAGGATGAGTTGCTGCACCCTTAACAGAGTGCAGTACAGGACTGGCAAAGCAGTACTGCTGTAGGAGAGAAATTAAGGACAGTTAGTATGGGCCTGTGGTATTGGTGTACACAACGTTTCTTGATCACATTTTTCTATTTTACAGACTTGTAAAATAAAAGTATATATTTGCAAAACAACTTTGAACAAAGAACTCCCTTCACATGCAGGTTTACGTGACCTAAAGCACACCTGACAGCCCCGGGCCGGCCGGCCGGCGGCAGCAGCGAGGCCTTACTGCGAGCGGCTCACAGCAGCACTCGCGGCGCTGCAGAAGCTCACCCTGAAGGGCGGAGCAGTTCAGAACAAACTCTGGATTCGAGTCCAAGTCCAGCTTGAACTCCTGAATTACCACAGGACACCTGGATGTCCAGAAACGGGGCAGACTTTAAAGGGGCAAATTTAAAGCAATGTTTTCTCAAAGCACGTCTTACAAAAGTAAGACGGTGC
Source organism: Oryzias curvinotus (assembly GCA_023969325.1). Lineage (NCBI taxonomy): Eukaryota > Metazoa > Chordata > Actinopteri > Beloniformes > Adrianichthyidae > Oryzias > Oryzias curvinotus. The sequence goes on along the minus strand of CM043726.1, from coordinate 1,938,324 downwards.
TGCTGAGCAAACGCCCCATTGAGGCTTCAGACTCAGGAGGGTGGGCGACTGCGCCCCCATGCACGCCGTTTACCCTCACATGCTGTCCACTGTGGGGTTGTTAACCCTTCGACCCATGCCTGTTCAAACCCTCTTACACTGACAGTGAGTTTAACAAAGGAAGGTTTCAGTCTGCTACACTGCGGTCGAAGGGTTGAACAGAACATCTACCTGGAAGAAGCCACTGGCTTTCTTGGAAGAGTCATAAGAACCACGAAAAACACAGAAACAGAACAAAGAAGTGAAACTGAGGCATCGAGGCAGGACAAAAAAGGGGACATTTACCGTCTGCAAAAGGGTCAAGGCGCTCAGGCGAAATGATCATCTGTCTGCGACGAGCTTTGTATTCATCTTCCCGATCTGCGATTTTCGGCGCGCGATGCTCTGCGAATGGGTCGTACTGCAAAATGGAGACAGAAATTAGGCTCTGGTCCAATGTCCTGCAAAGAAGGTGCACCTCGTGTCGTGTTAAAGAACACATACATGTTCATCTGACTGGGGAATGGAATTGAGCATTGCCACTGGTGCATGGTAGCCTGGCTTCTTCTGTCCCAACAAACTTGTTGATGTGTCGTCTTCATCATCCTAAAGACAGAAAGAGAAACAAGAGTCTAGTCAAATCTGCCAAAGTGGCAAGACTCTCCTAGCTCACACAAGACAAGCACGCAGGAGGAGTCCAACGCAGTGGGGGCAGACTGAAAACTGCAGGTAAAATATCTTTACTTACGTCTTCCTGCTCATTGGCTGCAATGGAAGTGACATATCCGACAAAACGCCCGTCGCTGCCTCCATAGATCTCCTGGTCATAAAAGCCCGTGGAGTCCAGGCCCACTCCCTGACCTGCATCCTCTTTGAGGGAGGCCTTCATCCCCTGGATCTCCAGGATCTGCGCCTCAATATCTAAGCACCCAAGTAAAAATAAATATGGGAATGAATATACATTTCATTTTTCTAACAACCACAAAACTGTTAACATTTTATTGTTTAAACTGGATTTGTGGCCATGTGGGTTTTAGTAAAAAGAAAAAACTACAAGAGTGATGGAAAGCTTCAATGTCAACAATTAATGACTTCTTAATCAACTTCATTAGTTTGAAATAGCAAAGCTGTAGAAAAATGATCTTTAGTCACATAATAAACGGGGGGGGGGGGGGGGGTTGCTTGACTTTTAATTGAAATCGGATAAATTCTTATAGTTTCATGCAAACAAACAGTTTTCTCCCTTAAATGAAGAATTAATGCAGAACAGCAGCTCCAGCCTGGTCTCTTGTTTACACACCGGAAGGCTGATCACTCCAGCACGCGCCCGTAGTCTGATCCAACACGTTTCTACCAAGCATTAAACACGTTGCTGACATTCATCCCGCGGTTCCTCGTGGACTAAAACGGCCAGGTTTGCACCCAAAACACCGCAGACTGATTTCGATAGGATGATCGGTTCTTGCCAAAGAACCACAAAAGATTCACAGAAAATTGTTTTCACGGCAAAGTCACGCTGCGCGTTCGCGTAATGCTAATCTCTCACAGGACAAAGAAAACATTCAAATAACTGCAGATAACAAACTAACAAATAAAATACCAATATATACACAAATCTCAACGGCTTAAACGCCGTAACGTGAACTATTTCACGGTAGCAAAGGTGCTGTGTGAGGCTTCAGCTCGCTTGCTAGCAACCGGCGCCATTATGTAAAATGTCCGCGTTGCGTCGTCACAGGCCGCCTCGTTTTTTATGTTTTTGTCGGCCAAAAAGCACAATTTCGAAAAACCTTAGACACCACACAACGCATAAATTATTAACAAAAGCGATAGAGCTGAAGAGACGACATCACACAAGGCATTCACAGGTTTTGGTCATATTTTACCTTCGTGTGTTTTGGCGATCTTCGCCATCTTGACGGTGGTTGTTCGAGACTGACACCGGAAATGCGTCACCTCTCCCTCCGCCTCTTTTAGCCAACCCGACAGCGAAACTTTTACTATTATTATTATTATTATTATTATTATTATTATTATTATTATTATTATTATTATTATTCAAGCCACCTTTATTTTTAAATGTACTGAATTCACAAGATATACAGTACAGATTACATTTCTTTCCTCTCAAACCACATATAAAAAACAACAATAATAATTATTATTATTAATATGATTATCATTATTCACCTTGTTGGCTGAGCTTCACCCTGTTTAGAGACACCAATGAACCTATGAAACATGTTTTGGACTGTGGCAGGAAATGGAGACGTATATGGGATTTTGGCTTTTATTTTATTTTGAACTTTTTCATCTAAGTTTGTATTTTTCTGTATTATTGTATATATATATATATATATATATATATATATATATATATATATATATATATATATATATATATATATATATATATATATATATATATATTTTTTTTTTTTTTAACTTACCCTTATTAATGCTTACGCTCACTGCCGCTGTGGGTACCTGTGGGTACCTGATGTTCTCGGGTTGCCGGATGTTCTCGGGGTCCTTCGGGGTCCTTCGACCAATGATGACGTCACACTATTTGATTGGCTGTAAGTTGCCACGACCAATGAGTAACTTCGCTTTTTAAGTTTTTTAAAAACTTTATTGACAATTACGGTAACATACATTAACAATAACATTAACGTTAACAACGAACTAACAATGTAATCAATATTGCCTCGAAGATCAGTCACCATTGCCAAACATAACATATTAAAGAAAATAAAGAGTAGAGGGGAAAAGAGAAACAATGAACATAACACACAATAATAAAACGTAGTAAAATAAAATAAAGGAACATAGAAAAAAATCTAAATAGTCTAATACTAGTTAAGTTACTCGTAAAGTTTGTATTTCTGAACAAAACTAAGCTTTCAAGCCATTCTTCTTTTTCATATAATGAAGTGATTGAAAGTAAAAACAGAGCTCTTTATTAAATGTTATAAAAAGTGGTTTGGTCTTCAAAACTTGACCTCACAAAGATGGCGGTGCTCTCCTCCAATGAGGAACCACGTGATGTCTCCTCTAGTGATATAACTCATTGGAAGGACCCCGAAGGACCCCGAGAACATCCGGCAACCCGAGAACATACGGTACCCACACCGCCCCCAGCGACTCATCGCGCGTGGCCGCTAGGGGCGGCAGCGAGCGGCTCCCCGCGTGGCCGCTAGGGGCGGCAGCGAGCGGCTCTCCGCGTGGCCGCTAGGGGCGGCAGCGAGCGGCTCTCCGCGTGGCCGCTAGGGGCGGCAGCGAGCGGCTCCCCGCGTGGCCGCTAGGGGCGGCAGCGAGCGGCTCCCCGCGTGGCCGCTAGGGGCGGCAGCGAGCGGCGCCCCGCGTGGCCGCTAGGGGCGGCAGCGAGCGGCTCTCCGCGTGGCCGCTAGGGGCGGCAGCGAGCGGCGCCCCGCGTGGCCGCTAGGGGCGGCAGCGAGCGGCGCCCCGCGTGGCCGCTAGGGGCGGCAGCGAGCGGCGCCCCGCGCGGCCGGTGATGCTGCTGAGGAAGCTCCACTTCTGGATCTGACAGGCGGACGCTGCCACTTCCTGTGCGCTCTGCCTTCAGCCCGCTGTCTCCCCGATCCCTCCACTGCACCCCGGGGCGGACGGAGGCTTCTGCGCGCTCCGTAAAGCTCCCAGAGCCGCGCGGCATCTCTGACCAGTGGCAGCCCTAGATGCGGGTTGTTTGCCGCGGCGGCTCTGACCTGACCCGCCTCCCTGAGTCTCTGCGCGGCCGCCGCGCTCTAGCGGCGCCGCGGATAGCGTCCGTGGAGCGGGGCTGATGGCCGTGGAGCCCGGCACGGCCTTCCTCAGAACAGCAAGCACCGGTTACCCGCGAGCCTCCTAGACGCCGCTGCAGCCCCGGTCCCGGCGGACGCTCGCCGCGCAGCGTCGCTCCGTGCAGGTCGCAGCGGCTGACCCAGAGATGGCGGTCCTCAAGCTGGCCGATCAGGTAGGGCTCGCTAGCCGCCGTTAGCTTAGCCTCCGAGGCGCCGCTCAGCATCCCGCTCCCGGTCAAAGCGGAGCTCGGTGCCGCCTCTGAGGGACGGACGGACCGCGGCGCAGACGGAGAAGAACTTCCGCAGAGAAACGTTCTGCTGGGAGGGAAGGTTCCTCACCTGCTCATTTCCTCCACAGAACCCGAACCAGCAGCAAACGGAACCTTTCCTTCATTGAATCATCTATGGGTCTGTGGGCTAGAACCAAACCAGAACCAAACCTCCAGTATCTAGCTCACATCAGTGTTTGTGTTATTATCGCTACTGATAACCGAAGATGTTACTGACAGCAGGTCTGAAATGTGAGGAATGCTGCAGGTGACAACCAGACTCCTCCCCCCACCTGCATCCAGGTGTTGGATCAAAGAGCAGCTGTCCTCAGAAAAGCGCAGTAGAACATGAAGGGGCTCTGCTGTGGTACCTGATGACGTCACAGTTCTTCAGCCACCCAGTCTTTCCTTGGGGGGGGGGGGGGGGGGGGGGGGGTCCTCATACTAGAAGAGTTTGGAGAGGAGGGCACAGCTCTCTGATGCCACCAAGGGCCCCCACCTTCAGTTCATTACTGTTTTATTACATCTGTGTCCCTGTCAGTGTGGCCGACACGGCCAGGCTCCTAAGCAGTTTCACACATCAAATCAAATCAACCATGTATGTTTGTAGGTCACACATGGTCCATGTATGTTTGTAGGTCACACATGGTCCATGGATGTTGTAGTGTCACACATGGGTCCCTGTATGTTGTAGGTTCACACCATGGTCCATGTATGTTGTAGGTCACACATGGTCCATGTATGTGTAGTGTCACACATGGTCCATGTCTGTTGTAGGTTCACACATGGTCCATGTATTGGGTTGTAGGTTCACACATGGTCCATGTATGTTGTAGGTAGTCACACATGGTCCAGTATGTTGTAGGTTCACACAGGGTCCATGTATGTTTGTAAGGTAGTCACACATGGTCCATGTATGTGTAGGTTCCACACATGGTCCATGTATGTTGTAGGTTCACACATGGTCCATGTATGTGTAGGTTCACACATGGTCCATGTATTGGTAGTTAATGGTCCAGTAGTCACACATGGTCCATGTATGTTCTGAGTTCTGCTGTTTGGACAGACTGAAAAACAGTTTCCATAACACCTCCGACTGAAGGGAAGGGGAACTTTCTCGCTGGGCGCCGCTCTGAACAGGCTGGAGAACATGCCGGAAGGCAGAGCGGGTCAGAACCAGGCTGCAGAGGAGAAACTTCATGTTGGTTTAATTCACATCGTTACCGCCTGAAACCTTCCCTCTGAATCAGGAAGGAAGAGCTTGTTTGTGTGTAAGACCCGAACGGCAGGACTTCCTGTTACTCTCTGATGAAGACTGAAGATAGCAGAGCCTGCTGTGCGAGTGCAGAGCTGTGATTCAGGGGTTCTGCTCAGAGGTCTGATCCGGTGTCGGAGCAGAAACCGAGCTCTTTGGTCTGAGACTTTTCCTGCAGGCCTCATAACCACAGCCGCTGTTCTTGTGAAGGCGCCTGTGCCGGCGGCGGCCGTTCAGGTGGAAGCCAGAAGGCGTGGAGACGTGTCGGAGCTGCAGTGGAATGAAAACAGCGTTCCTCTGATGTGGGACGGTGAGGGGGGCGAAAAGAAGGACGGCCCAAGATGTTTATCTGTGGCTCCTGTCTGGGTACAGCAGCCCCATTTCCCTCAGTCCTGGTCTGGTGATTTGACCACGGAACAACTAGAGAGGGTGTTGGTTGTAACTAGTTACCACGTAAAAGCAGGAGGCGGGGCTTCATCGGCCCTCTTAGCAGCAGCTCGTCACGGGGACCGTCAGACTCTCATCCTGACAGAAACTCTAGCAGGAAAAACCAAACCACCTGCAGCTGGTCCTGCTGTCCTCTGATGATCATCTATGAAGGACCTCCTGCACCTCCTTTACCCAGCATGCATTTCTTCATGGTTCCCACTCCTTCAGATTCACACGAACACACGGTGCTTACAGAATCTGCTCCCTTTGGTTCTCCTCCTCTCTGTGAAAAGTCTGTCTGCATTCACACTGAAGAGAACCGCACCAGAGTTCATCTGCAAGTGAACACAGACCGCGCTGCAGGGTTAGCTAATGTGCATAGACCTCTAGAACCCGGCTGTGTGAACCCTGAAGGGAGGAGAACCTGTTGGGATGATTCTGGATGCAGATTTCAGGAGCTGCTGGAGTTTACCGAGGAGTTTTGGTGATGTGGGAGGGAGGGGGGGGGGGGGGTCACAGCAACCGGTTGAGCTGCAGATAAAGAGTGCTGTCAACAGACACAGAGCAAGTGGATGTTTGCAGAGACAACTGAGGCAGATCCGGTAAAGGACGGAGCTTGGGGGCACCTGGGGTGGGGCGGGGCGGGGCGGGGCGGGGCGGGAAGAGGGACCTGAAGGAGATGAATGAGGGGTTTGAGAGCTGAAGCGGATGGAGGTCGCATCAGTCAGCCTAGAAAGACTCCGATTTCTGTGAAACTGCAGCATCTACTTATGTCCCTTCTTGGAACTGCTAAGAGAAAATAGAATCATCAAAGTAAAGTCTTTGCTCTGAAAACGATAAAACTAATAAAAGAGAAGCCAGAGGACGAAAGCTGCTGCTGAAACGGGACAGAAGCTCTGGGGATAAACAGACCGTTTAGCTCTTCAGCCTCAAACTTAGCGTGTGGATGTGGAGGGCTTGGTCTGACCTGGGCCTTCCGGCCTGTTTGAAGAAGTATTCTGTGGACGGACAGCAGCAGCAGCAGCAGCAGCTTCAGCAGCAGCAGCAGCAGCAGCAGCAGCAGCAGCAGCAGCAGCAGCAGCAGCAGCAGCGACATTTTGACATTTTCCCCTGCAGTCGTTCCTGTTTTCAGGAGGAGCTGACCCTGTTTGAGAATGAGAACAATCTGCTGTTGTCTGCGTTCCTGGGATGTTGTCATGTGTGTTTCAGGGACCAGCGTTTGGGTCCTCCTGCAGCTGAAGTCTGTGCCGCTGGGGTTTTAGTTCTGCAATCAGAAGGTTCTCTTCATCCAGACAACGTTGTCTTGAAGTCGAATGGCAAAATGTTTCAAAGAAGAACATTTTAAGTCCAGTTTCCACGACTCTTTAACTGAAGACGGTCTTTTCAGTCGTGTGGTTTTGGTTGCTGCTGAAACGCCTGACTTCCTGTTTCAGTTCATTTGCCCTGAAGCTTTGCTGGCGGCAGCTCTGTATGCTGGAATCACAGGAAGGAAGAAGCCACTTTTGCTGAATCTAGAGACAGTTACAGATGCTTCTGCAAATGTCAGGTCTCTCAGACAGAGTTCTGCTTTGACCTTAAGACCAGCCTGTCCCTGAACGCATCAGAGACGTCCTAACCATTCCGTCTTGGAGTTGAGTGTCTGAACAAGCTTTGCAGCAGAAACTGGACGCTTCTCCATCTCTGAGATAGAGAAGCGTGGAGGTTCACAGATCAAAAGGAAGAGATGTTTAGTCCAACCGTGTTGGATTCTTGAATCCAGTCCAGGTTTGGTGCTGGGTAATAACTGTGGAGGAAAGCTCTCCTTAAGCTGTCGGTTCCCTCACAAATCCTTGACTTAGGCCAGGGCTACAAATAATTATAAGAGAAATCCTTCTCTGACCCTCACATCAGAGTCAGACCAGGATCACAGTAAGGCATGGGGGGAGGAGTATCATGCCGTCGGCCTCAGCAGGCCTGAATGGAAACGTGTTCAGTTTCTTATGCAGAGTGGCAGCGGATGCTCCTCCCCTGAGTTTAAGGCCGTGTTCCTGCCGTCTCACAGAACCCAAGAGAACACGTCTGCGTCATATGTGGAGAGCGTGCACGGGTCCTAGCTGCTGCTGCTGCTGCTGCTGCAGCTGCTGCTGCTGCTGCTGCTGCTGCTGCTCAGTACAAAGCTTCTTGGATGAAGGATGAATCCTGAAAACCATCTGAATACGTCTGAAGTTCAGTGTGGCTGCACGGCTCCTCAAACAGGAAGAGGCCTTGTTGATTGTGTAAAACAGAAGTGAGATGCTCTGCTGCACTTTGTTCCTCTTTGCTTCTGAGAAAAGTGTGCAACAGGAAGTGATGCAAGCGGTGGTATGGAGGCAGAGAAAATAAAGCTGCTCAGGTAGTTTCAGCAGAAATGTCTCTGATGTCCTGCACGCCTAATGCGTCGGACTCTGTTCATAAAGCAGCTGATGCAGCCGCTGTTTGTGAGACAGACGTTTGGGGGACATCTGGACCTTCACCCTTCACTGCAGGAGCCAGGCAGTTTGCAGCAGCTCGCTCCCCGTCTCTGTCAGCTTCCAGCTGTCTGCATGTGCTTCTCTGATGGAGCTGCTGACCCAAGCAGGAGGCATGATGGGAGAAGAAAGATCACCAGAAAGTTCCACAGTTAGGACGGACGCCGTCCACGTCAATGACTCCATTGTGTGAGGCGTTATAGATGGAGGCGTGAGGCTCAGGTCTGGTGGTCAGGAGCACGTTATCTCACCCACAGCCCACATTTACTATCAGTCTGCTCTGAACAGCAAAATAGAGGCACCTGAGGCCCCGCCTCCTGAGGCCCCGCCTCCACCGTCTTCTGTTCTGATCTTGTCTCTGCAGCAGAGTGGGAAACGTCCGTTTGGCGGCAGTCAGCATGTGCTTACCGTCACACTCTCAGTGCTTGCTCATCAGATCTTCTGACGTGGGTCATGTGACTGTCCTTGTTTCTCTCCTCCAGCCGGCTCTGATCCAGGCCATCTTCAGCGGGGATCCTGAGGAGATCCGAATGCTCATCTACAATCTGAGGACATCAACGTTCTGGTGAGGAGACGCTCCCAGCATGTCTTCCACAGGAGTGTTCTGCATTTTCCAAAAGGGAGGGGTTATTTGACACCACAGTTTCAGACACGTGATGGCGAGGATCACCGGATCACCCGCTGATCCCCTGCTGAGTAGAGATTGGATCGCAGGTAATCGCAGGGGATCGCAGGTGATCAGAAGGGATCAGCAAGGGATCAGCCAGGGGATCACGCAGGTGATCACGTCGAGGGGATCAGCGGTGATCAGCAGGGGATCAGCAGGTATCAGCAGGTAATCACAGGGGATCAGCAGGTGATCAGCGGTGTATCAGCAGAGGATCAGCAGGTGAT
>CM043726.1:1869987-1921628 GCA_023969325.1 Oryzias curvinotus | reverse complement strand
TTGCTTGACTTTTAATTGAAATCGGATAAATTCTTATAGTTTCATGCAAACAAACAGTTTTCCTCTCCTTAAATGAAGAATTAATGCAGAACAGCAGCTCCAGCCTGGTCTCTTGTTTACACACCGGAAGGCTGATCACTCCAGCACGCGCCCGTAGTCTGATCCAACACGTTTCTACCAAGCATTAAACACGTTGCTGACATTCATCCCGCGGTTCCTCGTGGACTAAAACGGCCAGGTTTGCACCCAAAAACACCGCAGACTGATTTCGATAGGATGATCGGTTCTTGCCAAAGAACCACAAAAGATTCACAGAAAATTGTTTTCACGGCAAAGTCACGCTGCGCGTTCGCGTTATGCTAATCTCTCACAGGACAAAGAAAACATTCAAATAACTGCAGATAACAAACTAACAAATAAAATACCAATATATACACAAATCTCAACGGCTTAAACGCCGTAACGTGAAACTATTTCACGGTAGCAAAGGTGCTGTGTGAGGCTTCAGCTCGCTTGCTAGCAACCGGCGCCCATTATGTAAATGTCCGCGTTGCGTCGTCACAGGGCCGCCTCGTTTTTTATGTTTTTGTCGGCCAAAAAGAACAATTTCGAAAAACCTTAGACACCCACAAAACGCATAAATTATTAACAAAAGCGATAGAGCTGAAGAGACGACATCACACAAGGCATTCACAGGTTTTGGTCATATTTTACCTTCGTGTGTTTTGGCGATCTTCGCCATCTTGACGGTGGTTGTTCGAGACTGACACCGGAAATGCGTCACCTCTCCCTCCGCCTCTTTTAGCCAACCCGACAGCGAAACTTTTACTATTATTATTATTATTATTATTATTATTATTCAAGCCACCTTTATTTTTAAATGTACTGAATTCACAAGATATACAGTACAGATTACATTTCTTTCCTCTCAAACCACATATAAAAAACAACAATAATAATTATTATTATTAATATGATTATCATTATTCACCTTGTTGGCAGAGCTTCACCCTGTTTAGAGACACCAATGAACCTATGAAACATGTTTTGGACTGTGGCAGGAAAATGGAGACGTATATGGGATTTTGGCTTTTATTTTATTTTGAACTTTTTCATCTAAGTTTGTATTTTTCTGTATTATTGTATATATATATATATATATATATATATATATATATATATATATATATATATATATATATATATATATATATATATATATATATTTTTTTTTTTTTTTAACTTACCCTTATTAATGCTTACGCTCACTGCCGCCCCCAGCGACTCATCGCGCGTGGCCGCTAGGGGCGGCAGCGAGCGGCTCCCCGCGTGGCCGCTAGGGGTGGCAGCGAGCGGCGCCCCGCGTGGCCGCTAGGGGCGGCAGCGAGCGGCTCCCCGCGTGGCCGCTAGGGGCGGCGGCGAGCGGCGCCCCGCGTGGCCGCTAGGGGCGGCAGCGAGCGGCGCCCCGCGTGGCCGCTAGGGGCGGCAGCGAGCGGCGCCCCGCGTGGCCGCTAGGGGCGGCAGCGAGCGGCGCCCCGCGCGGCCGGTGATGCTGCTGAGGAAGCTCCACTTCTGGATCTGACAGGCGGACGCTGCCACTTCCTGTGCGCTCTGCCTTCAGCCCGCTGTCTCCCCGGATCCCTCCACTGCACCCCGGGGCGGACGGAGGCTTCTGCGCGCTCCGTAAAGCTCCCAGAGCCGCGCGGCATCTCTGACCAGTGGCAGCCCTAGATGCGGGTTGTTTGCCGCGGCGGCTCTGACCTGACCCGCCTCCCTGAGTCTCTGCGCGGCCGCCGCGCTCTAGCGGCGCCGCGGATAGCGTCCGTGGAGCGGGGCTGATGGCCGTGGAGCCCGGCACGGCCTTCCTCAGAACAGCAAGCACCGGTTACCCGCGAGCCTCCTAGACGCCGCTGCAGCCCCGGTCCCGGCGGACGCTCGCCGCGCAGCGTCGCTCCGTGCAGGTCGCAGCGGCTGACCCAGAGATGGCGGTCCTCAAGCTGGCCGATCAGGTAGGGCTCGCTAGCCGCCGTTAGCTTAGCCTCCGAGGCGCCGCTCAGCATCCCGCTCCCGGTCAAAGCGGAGCTCGGTGCCGCCTCTGAGGGACGGACGGACCGCGGCGCAGACGGAGAAGAACTTCCGCAGAGAAACGTTCTGCTGGGAGGGAAGGTTCCTCACTGCTCATTTCCTCCACAGAACCCGAACCAGCAGCAAACGGAACCTTTCCTTCATTGAATCATCTATGGGTCTGTGGGCTAGAACCAAACCAGAACCAAACCTCCAGTATCTAGCTCACATCAGTGTTTGTGTTATTATCGCTACTGATAACCGAAGATGTTACTGACAGCAGGTCTGAAATGTGAGGAATGCTGCAGGTGACAACCAGACTCCTCCCCCCACCTGCATCCAGGTGTTGGATCAAAGAGCAGCTGTCCTCAGAAAAGCGCAGTAGAACATGAAGGGGCTCTGCTGTGGTACCTGATGACGTCACAGTTCTTCAGCCACCCAGTCTTTCCTTGGGGGGGGGGGGGGGGGGGGGTCCCTCATACTAGAAGAGTTTGGAGAGGAGGGCACAGCTCTCTGATGCCACCAAGGGCCCCCACCTTCAGTTCATTACTGTTTTATTACATTTGTGTCCCCTGTCAGTGTGGCCGACACGGCCAGGCTCCTAAGCAGTTTCACACATCAAATCAAATCAACCATGTATGTTGTAGTGTCACACATGGTCCATGTATGTTGTAGGTTCACACATGGTCCATGTATGTTGTAGTGTCACACATGGTCCATGTATGTTGTAGGTTCACACATGGTCCATGTATGTTGTAGTGTCACACATGGTCCATGTATGTTGTAGTGTCACACATGGTCCATGTATGTTGTAGGTTCACACATGGTCCATGTATGTTGTAGGTTCACACATGGTCCATGTATGTTGTAGTGTCACACATGGTCCATGTATGTTGTAGTGTCACACATGGTCCATGTATGTTGTAGGTTCACACATGGTCCATGTATGTTGTAGTGTCACACATGGTCCATGTATGTTGTAGGTTCACACATGGTCCATGTATGTTGTAGGTTCACACATGGTCCATGTATGTTGTAGGTTCACACATGGTCCATGTATGTTGTAGGTTCACACATGGTCCATGTATGTTGTAGGTTCACACATGGTCCATGTATGTTGTAGGTTCACACATGGTCCATGTATGTTGTAGGTTCACACATGGTCCATGTATGTTCTGAGTTCTGCTGTTTGGACAGACTGAAAAACAGTTTCCATAACACCTCCGACTGAAGGAAGGGGAACTTTCTCGCTGGGCGCCGCTCTGAACAGGCTGGAGAAACATGGCGGAAGGCAGAACGGGTCAGAACCAGGCTGCAGAGGAGAAACTTCATGTTGGTTTAATTCACATCGTTTACCGCCTGAAACCTTCCTCTGAATCAGGAAGGAAGAGCTGTTTGTGTGTAAGACCCGAAACGGCAGGACTTCCTGTTACTCTCTGATGAAGATGAAGATAGCAGAGCCTGCTGTCAGTGCAGAGCTGTGATTCAGAGGTTCTGCTCAGAGGTCTGATCCGGTGTCGGAGCAGAACCGAGGCTCTTTGGTCCTGAGACTTTTCCTGCAGGCCTCATAACCACAGCCGCTGTTCTTGTGAAGGCGCCTGTGCCGGCGGCGGCCGTTCAGGTGGAAGCCAGAAGGCGTGGAGACGTGTCGGAGCTGCAGTGGAATGAAAACAGCGTTCCTCTGATGTGGGACGGTGAGGGGGGCGAAAAGAAGGACGGCCCAGATGTTTATCTGTGGCTCCTGTCTGGGTACAGCAGCCCCATTTCCCTCAGTCCTGGTCTGGGATTTGACCACGAACAACTAGAGAGGGTGTTGGTTGTAACTAGTTACCACGTAAAAGCAGGAGGCGGGGCTTCATCGGCCCTCTTAGCAGCAGCTCGTCACGGGGACCGTCAGACTCTCATCCTGACAGAAACTCTAGCAGGAAAAACCAAACCACCTGCAGCTGGTCCTGCTGTCCTCTGATGATCATCTATGAAGGACCTCCTGCACCTCCTTTACCCAGCATGCATTTCTTCATGGTTCCCACTCCTTCAGATTCACAAGAACACACGGTGCTTACAGAATCTGCTCCCTTTGGTTCTCCTCCTCTCTGTGAAAAGTCTGTCTGCATTCACACTGAAGAGAACCGCATCAGAGTTCATCTGCAAGTGAACACAGACCGCGCTGCAGGGTTAGCTAATGTGCATAGCCCTTTAGAACCCGGCTGTGTGAACCCTGAAGGGAGGAGAACCTGTTGGGATGATTCTGGATGCAGATTTCAGGAGCTGCTGGAGTTTACCGAGGAGTTTTGGTGATGTGGGAGGGAGGGGGGGGTCACAGCAACCGGTTGAGCTGCAGATAAAGAGTGCTGTCAACAGACACAGAGCAAGTGGATGTTTGCAGAGACAACTGAGGCAGATCCGGTAAAGGACGGAGCTTTGGGGGCACCTGGGGTGGGGCGGGGCGGGGCGGGGCGGGGCGGGAAGAGGGACCTGAAGGAGATGAATGAGGGGTTTGAGAGCTGAAGCCGGATGGAGGTCGCATCAGTTCAGCCTAGAAAGACTCCGATTTCTGTGAAACTGCAGCATCTACTTATGTCCCTTCTTGGAACTGCTAAGAGAAAATAGAATCATCAAAGTAAAGTCTTTGCTCTGAAAAACGATAAAACTAAATAAAAGAGAAGCCAGAGGACGAAAGCTGCTGCTGAAACGGGACAGAAGCTCTGGGGATAAAACAGACCGTTTAGCTCTTCAGCTCAAACTTAGCGTGTGGATGTGGAGGGCTTGGTCTGACCTGGGCCTTCCGGCCTGTTTGAAGAAGTATTCTGTGGACGGACAGGAGCAGCAGCAGCTTCAGCAGCAGCAGCAGCAGCAGCAGCAGCAGCAGCAGCAGCAGCAGCAGCAGCAGCAGACATTTTTGACATTTTCCCCTGCAGTCGTTCCTGTTTTTCAGGAGGAGCTGACCCTGTTTGAGAATGAGAACAATCTGCTGTTGTCTGCGTTCCTGGGATGTTGTCATGTGTGTTTCAGGGACCAGCGTTTGGGTCCTCCTGCAGCTGAAGTCTGTGCCGCTGGGGTTTTACTTCTGCAATCAGAAGGTTCTCTTCATCCAGACAACGTTGTCTTGAAGTCGAACGGCAAAATGTTTCAAAGAAGAACATTTTAAGTCCAGTTTCCACGACTCTTTAACTTGAAGACGGTCTTTTCAGTCGTGTGGTTTTGGTTGCTGCTGAAACGCCTGACTTCCTGTTTCAGTTCATTTGCCCTGAAGCTTTGCTGGCGGCAGCTCTGTATGCTGGAATCACAGGAAGGAAGAAGCCACTTTTGCTGAATCTAGAGACAGTTACAGATGCTTCTGCAAATGTCAGGTCTCTCAGACAGAGTTCTGCTTTGACCTTAAGACCAGCCTGTCCCTGAACGCATCAGAGACGTCCTAACCATTCCGTCTTGGAGTTGAGTGTCTGAACAAGCTTTGCAGCAGAAACTGGACGCTTCTCCATCTCTGAGATAGAGAAGCGTGGAGGTTCACAGATCAAAAGGAAGAGATGTTTAGTCCAACCGTGTTTGGATTCTTGAATCCAGTCCAGGTTTGGTGCTGGGTAATAACTGTGGAGGAAAGCTCTCCTTTAAGCTGTCGGTTCCCTCACAAATCCTTGACTTAGGCCAGGGCTACAAATAATTATAAGAGAAATCCTTCTCTGACCCTCACATCAGAGTCAGACCAGGATCACAGTAAGGCATGGGGGGAGGAGTATCATGCCGTCGGCCTCAGCAGGCCTGAATGGAAACGTGTTCAGTTTCTTATGCAGAGTGGCAGCGGATGCTCCTCCCCTGAGTTTAAGGCCGTGTTCCTGCCGTCTCACAGAACCCAAGAGAACACGTCTGCGTCATACGTGGAGAGCGTGCACGGGTCCTAGCTGCTGCTGCTGCTGCTGCTGCTGCTGCTCAGTACAAAGCTTCTTGGATGAAGGATGAATCCTGAAAACCATCTGAATACGTCTGAAGTTCAGTGTGGCTGCAGCGGCTCCTCAAACAGGAAGAGGCCTTGTTGGTTGTGTAAAACAGAAGTGAGATGCTCTGCTGCACTTTGTTCCTCTTTGCTTCTGAGAAAAGTGTGCAACAGGAAGTGATGCAAGCGGTGGTATGGAGGCAGAGGAAATAAAGCTGCTCAGGTAGTTTCAGCAGAAATGGCTCTGATGTCCTGCACGCCTAATGCGTCGGACTCTGTTCATAAAGCAGCTGATGCAGCCGCTGTTTGTGAGACAGACGTTTGGGGGACATCTGGACCTTCACCCTTCACTGCAGGAGCCAGGCAGTTTGCAGCAGCTCGCTCCCCGTCTCTGTCAGCTTCCAGCTGTCTGCATGTGCTTCTCTGATGGAGCTGCTGACCCAAGCAGGAGGCATGATGGGAGAAGAAAGATCACCAGAAAGTTCCACAGTTAGGACGGACGCCGTCCACGTCAATGACTCCATTGTGTGAGGCGTTATAGATGGAGGCGTGAGGCTCAGGTCTGGTGGTCAGGAGCACGTTATCTCACCCACAGCCCACATTTACTATCAGTCTGCTCTGAACAGCAAAATAGAGGCACCTGAGGCCCCGCCTCCTGAGGCCCCGCCTCCACCGTCTTTCTGTTCTGATCTTGTCTCTGCAGCAGAGTGGGAAACGTCCGTTTGGCGGCAGTCAGCATGTGCTTACCGTCACACTCTCAGTGCTTGCTCATCAGATCTTCTGACGTGGGTCATGTGACTGTCCTTGTTCTCTCCTCCAGCCGGCTCTGATCCAGGCCATCTTCAGCGGGGATCCTGAGGAGATCCGAATGCTCATCTACAAATCTGAGGACATCAACGTTCTGGTGAGGAGACGCTCCCAGCATGTCTTCACAGGAGTGTTCTGCATTTTCCAAAAGGGAGGGGTTATTTGACACCACAGTTTCAGACACGTGATGGCGAGGATCACCCGCTGATCACCCGCTGATCCCCTGCTGATCACCCGCTGATCACCTGCTGATCCCCTGCTGATCACCTGCTGATCCCCTGCTGATCCCCTGCTGATCCCCTGCCGATTCCCTGCTGATCCCCTGCTGATCCCCTGCTGATCCTCTGCTGATCCCCTGCTGATCCCCTGCTGATCCTCTGCTGATCACCTGCTGATCCCCTGCTGATCACCTGCTGATCCCCTGCTGATCTCCCGCTGATCACCTGCTGATCACCCGCTGATCACCTGCTGATCACCCGCTGATTACCTGCTGATCCCCTGCTGATCACCTGCTGATCCCCTGCTGATCACCTGCTGATCCCCTGCTGATCACCTGCTGATCCCCTGCTGATCTCCCGCTGATCCTCTGATCTGCTGATCCTGATCCTGCTGATCACTGCTGATCCTTGTGATCACCTGCTGATCCCCTGCTGATCCTCCCGCTGATCACTGCTGATCACCGCTGATTAACCTGCTGATCCCCGCTGATCCCCTGCTGATCCCTGCTGATCACCTGCTGATCCCCTTGATCCCCGTGATCCCCTGCTGATCACCCGCTGATACCTGCTTCCCCGCTGATCCCCTGCTGATCTCCCGCTGATCACCCCTGGACCCCTCTCCCGGGACACCCGCTGATCACCCGCTGATCCCCTGCTGATCACCTGCTGATCCCCTGCTCACTTCACGCTGACGTTGTCACTGTACAATAAAAACTAGGACATGCAGAAACACGACTGAACACATGAAAGACGGTCTGGATGACCCCAAAGGAAAACCTAAATAAAGTTTGGATAACTTTCACATTACCACGGCTGTCTCTGTGAAATAATACTGCAGTGAAATGGGTATTTTCAGAATAAAAGTCCTCACTGGTTAATGCTGACAAACAGATCCTTTTAGTTTGACAGTGCTCGTGTCCGTGCACACCGGGATCTGCTGTCCTGCCCCTCCACTCAAACTGTCTTTCTAGCGAAATTTGATCTGAAAGACAGGATCGTTGTCTCCTCCTTCAGCTGTCACTTCCTGTTTGGAGAAGTGGGCCGGGGAGGGGAGGTCAGGGGTCAGCGACGCGCGTACACGTGGGTTTAGATCAGCGGTTCTTAAAGTGTGGCCTGGGGGCCAACGGCGGCCCGCAGGAAGATTTTTTGTGGCCCTCAATAAAAGTGATCCAGAGCAGAATAAAAAAAGGTGCTTTCAAGCTAAGCGGACAAACGTTTACTTTGTTTTACCTCATGGATAAAGTCTTATGCCTTATTTGCAAGCAGGTAAATGCATCGCTCAGAGAATTCAATAAAAGTCGTCACTTTGTTAAAAATCATAAAAACTATGACAAATTTACCGGAGCGCAACAATGAGCTCCAACAGCTACAAGGAGGCTGTGCTGCACAGCAGATGAGTCCAACCAGGGAAGCTGGGACTGAAGCTAGAACTACGTTGTGGTCAGTGACGTGCGCTGAGGTTAATGGCTGGTGAGGCACTGACGTCATCAGTCATATTTACAAACATATGAACCATACTGAGTAACTTATTCACCATTTGATTGACAACAGTTAACGTGTTTTGTTTAAAATATCATTTCAACATGTTTTTTTTCCATATACAGTGATCCCTTGCTATAACACGGTTTACTTTTCACGGTTTCGGTACTTCACGGATTTGCATCGTGCATTGTGTTCTGCATTCTGATTGGCTAAAAAATCACTCCGCTTCTTCTCTACCTGTGCGTCAATAACGTTGCAGTTTAATATGTGCACGTACGTAAAACAGCAAATTCTCTTGATGGTGGCATGTCAGTGTATAAGGATCTTTTTGCAAAGCAGAAAAAAGAGCGACAACTGCCTATCACTGTGTTCTTCTCCCGAACAAACAAACACAGCTGCACCGCGGGCTTCTAGGAGAAAACACTGCAGAGGAGTCAGGATGCAGCGGCTGCAACACCTGAGTCACTATTTGTCCCACTGTACTTTGTATTTTTTTCATAATAATTTTACATTTTCTCCCGTTTCATCTAATCACTCGGGTCGCGGTGGGCGGGGCTAATCTCCGCGATTTCAAGCCTTCTGCTCACATTGATTATTAAAACTATTATTTGACAGTACAGAAGTTATTTGTCTAAAAAACTTTTCTAAAGCAACAAACGTTATTATCGTCTTACCTTTACTTGTAAATAAAGTCCATACGCCGCTCCTTCTGAAGAAAATGACTAGCCGCTTGCTATCACTTTTTCTATTTTTTTCAGCGTCATAATCTCAGGGCTCACCAGCGCCCCCTAACATGAGGCACGAGAACTTCTGGCCTCACCCAGCGGCTTTTTGGCCGGCGTTTAGCGCTCAGCACAAGAAACACGTCCCTCACATACAGTTATTTATAAAAACAAACACTGTACATCATATACATCTGCTAAATTATGTAAACTCAGCTCATATAGTACAAGTGATTGAACCGACATACAGAGAGACAGCAGTACCGTCTGACTGCATAGGTATTGCGCAATCCAAGGTGAGGCTCAGCGGGCTGGTGCCTCATCGCACGTCACTTCTTAGTATCTGAACGGCAAATGCGGAAATTCAGCGATTTTGAAAAGAAAAAACACCCAAAAATGGTACATTTAAATGGAAAATGACTGCAAAGCACAAATTGCTGATTAAATATAATAAATGAATTTACTTTTTCTCTTTTCTTCCCATAATGACAGGTGAGGCACAGCCTCACCTGCCTCCCCTGACTGCACGTCACTGGTTGTGGTTCTGGAAGTTCTGGAAGTAGCCTGGTGTAGCTAGCCCTTCAGTGACGGGGAGTTTGGAAAAGAACGTATGCTGAAAGTAGCTGACACTGTGTGTCCAGAACAAAAGGAAGTCTGTCAAATGATACGACTACAGCAACCTCTGGAAAACATCTGGAGGTTCTGGTCAGCGGTACCAATGACAGCTGGTCATTAAAGTTAGTTAAACAACTTTTTCTGTTTATCCATTTTTTGGCCCCCAGCCTAAAGTCAAGTTCTTTTTTGGCCCTCTGCTACAAAATCTGTGAGAACCTGTGATTTAGATGCAGAAGCACCTGACGGTCCTCTCTGGGTCTCTGCTGCAAAGCCCGGACCAGAGGACCAAGCCAGAACCTCTGCTCCAGAACCCAGCGGGGCTGCTGCTGTTCTGCTGCTGAAACATCACTAAACCCCCCCCCCCCACTTCCTGTCTGTGAAGGAATCTGTGCGCTGAAACAGATTCTGCTTCAAACAAAACCCTAGAGACAAACACAAACGTCACTCAGCAGCCTTCCTCGCCATCTGGACGTTGAGCTTAGACTAGACTTTAGAGAAACATGCAGCGTTTTTCACATCAACTTTGTTTCCATCAGAACGTTTGAGCTAAAATGAGGTTTTTTGTTTTAGTGGATAAACCAGGCTGTAAATTCACACACTGCATCCATCAACCAATCACCTGCTCCCATTTAACTCCAACTAAACTATGACAAATGAGCTTCCTGTGGCTCTGGCCCCGCCCACCTCACCTGTCGACCGTCTGTCAGCATAGAGCTCAGGTCTTTTCTTAAGGGGGGGTGCATGTTTGTGTCATGAAAAGCTTAAGCAAACTCATGTACTGTTGTGTACTTGTGCCCCCCCCAGGATGCAGAGAAGCGCACCCCCCTGCACGCCGCCGCCTTCCTGGGTGATGCAGAAATCACTGAACTCCTCATCCTCTCTGGTGAGACCCGTGATGAAGATCAAAGTTTGACTTACTGGAAGCCTCACACTGGGGGGTGGGGGGTGGTGGTGGTGGTGGTGGTGGTGGGGGGGGGGGGCTCTGCTGTCAGGCTGTGGAAGCAGAAGCCGAGCTTTTGTAAATGTCCTCACCGTCCCGTTTGCGCCTGCAGGTGCCCGGGTCAACGCCAAAGACAACATGTGGTTCACCCCCCTGCACCGGGCAGTGGCGTCCCGGAGCCAGGTGTGCACACACTCACGTGCACACGCACGCAATCCAGTAGGTGTGGGCGGCTTCAGGCGGTCCGACTGAAGCCTGCAGATTTCTCCACATGCCAACACGTGTTTCTACTAGTAGCCCTCCCCAAAACATCAGAGGAGGAATTCCTATCAGCTCCAGGGTGGGGGGGCAGGTGGATGGGGTGGGGAGGGAGGTAAAGAAGCAGCTGGAGCGTCTCACACTCCCACTTCTGGGGAAAACTCCACGTATTGTAGAGGAGGTCAGAGGTCAGCCGTTCTGACAGGAACCCAGCTAGAGCCGCTAAGACTTTAGAGAAACACTGACCTGAATGCATGTTATTGCTGATATGATGAACAAATTAAATATGGATTTTTTTACATAAGAGAAAATCCAAATATGAACTAGTTTATAACTTTTGTTCACACCACATCCTTTCAAAATAAAAGACACCTTGTGTCACATGGTCACAGTGGAACCAAAGTTAATTCACTTACCGTGTTTTTCATCCATAAAATCCTTGAATTAGTTCAAAAAGAGAAAATCTGCCTTATCATCTGGTACAGCGGCTGGACGGCTCAGTGGGTTGCATGTCGGACTGGTGCATGGCACACTGGTTTGATTCCCAGGGGGCGCCATGTACCCACAGGGGGGCTTTAGTCTGGCCCCTGTGCCGGTCTCCAGTAGTCTGCCTTCATTCTGTGGTGCTCACGGATGGTAGATGGAGCACAAGAGGAGGTCAAAAGGGTTAGGGTTAGGGTTAGATGATGCCTGCTCTAACTGTTCGACTGTTTTGTTTCACCCGATGAGCCCTGAGTCCAAAAAAAGCCTCCTGTTGAAACTGAAAAGCATTTTTTTTATCTATAACCAAAGAGCCATAATGAAGAGGGGTAACAGAGCCTGCACACGGGGCCCTACAGCTTCAGGTTGCAGACCTGCGGATTAGACCATGACAGACAGATATCACCTCTTTAAATGCATAGCCCCGCCCCCTCAGGCTTCTTTAACATCCCTGCAGCCTTGAGTCTGTCTGGCTCAGTGCAGACATGAAGGCTCGGAGAAAAATGCACCTTCAGGCGGATTCAGTCTCTGAGCGCAGAAGGACTTCCCTCTCCACGCACAACCCCCCCTCACATGCAGTCACATGACGTACTGCACCTCTGCTCTTCTTCCTCAGGATGCTGTGCACGTCCTGATCCGTCACTCTGCAGACGTGAACGCTCGGGACAAGAACTGGCAGACGCCGCTGCATGTGGCTGCAGCCAACAACGCTCTGCGCTGCGCCGAGGTCATCGTCCCCCTGCTCAGCAGCGTCAACGTGTCCGACCGCGGGGGCCGCACCGCCTTGCACCACGCCGCTCTCAACGGCCACACGGAGGTACGGCGGGGGGAACCGGCTGAGTCGGGTTAACCCTCTACGACCGGAGCTGCAGCGTTGATGCTCTTCAAACGTCGACACAATGAACGCTACAGCAGCGGATTCTGGCGAGGAGCTTTGCTCAGACTGCTGACTGCTGGCCTAAAGACGCTTTTCTCCACGCCAGAATCTGCTGGAGTTACAGTTATTTTGTAAACGGCTGAAGACTTCATAAGGTCAAAGGTGACATGTCTGGTATGAAAGGGTTAACAGGCTTTTGGGTCTAAATCCAAGTGTTGCATTCAATGCGTCTTCTTGCGTTGGTCATGATACTTTTTAGCTCTGCAGCCCATGTTCAGCCTGCAAATCCGTGCAGGACTCATGAACACAGCTCCATGTTCATGGGTCCAGTGGCCACGCCCACTCAGCTCATCTACAGTTTCTTTTGTGACTGGATTTAGTCAGTCATGAATGACCAATAGAATGACTGAGGAACAGCTGTTTATTTCTCTGTCGAAGTCTATGGGATTTTGGCTCCTTGGAACCAGCAGGTACTTCCTGTTTGAAACGCCAGGGGGCGGGGTCATTAGGTCCAGGTCTCAGATAGGGTCCGTGGCAGCGTCTCATCCACACAGGGGTGAAGGTAGCAGCCTGTGAGCTGCTGCCTCGGCAGGTCATCAGAGGTCACGGTCATCTCAGACATGCTCCCAAAAGCCCAACGTGAGGGCCGCTCCACCACAGCGTTCAGCTGCCAGCAGAGTTCCTGCTGCAAACACGACTCTCCTCTGCTTCCTGCAGATGGTGAACCTACTGCTGGCCAAAGGGGCAAACATCAACGCCTTTGATAAGAAGGACGGCCGCGCCCTGCACTGGGCCGCCTTCATGGGTAAGACTCGG
Source organism: Oryzias curvinotus (assembly GCA_023969325.1). Taxonomy (NCBI): domain Eukaryota; kingdom Metazoa; phylum Chordata; class Actinopteri; order Beloniformes; family Adrianichthyidae; genus Oryzias; species Oryzias curvinotus. The sequence continues at coordinate 1,908,418 of CM043726.1, read as the reverse complement.
ATGAACCGGCTTCAGATCCCGTGCTGCAGCTGTGCTTGTGTGTTGTTCTTCATCCTACATGTGTAAAGCGTGTTGGTCAGCACATTCGTGTCATGAGCTGCTGCTGTGGCTCTGATCATCAGATGATCCACTAAGGCTTCTTCCAGTCTGAGCTCCACCTTCAACAACCTCAGCAGCTTCTCCTTCAGCCCTCCGACTGTTGGTGGTCTCAGTCTGACACACGGCACCCTCATCTTCCTCCTCGCTCAGCTGCTTCACCACTTCTACAGTAGGGACGACAGTGGCTCAGGGGGTTGAGCGGGTCGTCCAACGATCGAAGGGTCGGCGGTTTGATCCCCGCTCCCACCAGCCAAATGTCGTTGTGTCCTTGGGCAAGACGCTTCACCCTCCCTGCTCCAGTGTGGCTCCACTGGTGTGTGAATGTGCATGGATGATCCCGGTGATGGTCAGAGGGGGGGCCGTAGGCGCAAACAGGCAGCCACGCCTCTGTCAGTCTGCCCCAGGGCAGCTGAGGCTACATCAGTAGCTACCATCACCAAGCATGAATGAATGATGGACACAATGTAAGAACTTTGAGCGTCTGGAAAAGCGCAGATAAATCCAATCCATTATTATTATTATTACGGTCTCCACAGATCGGACAAACAGTCTTTTTTGGTTTAAACTCTGTGGACTTGCTCTGCCCCCTGCAGGTCACCTGGATGTCGTGTCTGTGCTGGTGAGTCATGGCGCTGAGGTCAGCTGTAAGGACAAGCGAGGGTACACGCCGCTCCACGCAGCGGCCTCCAGCGGAAAGATCGCCGTGGTCAAACACCTGCTCAGCCTGTCAGTGGAGGTCAGCACGCACCACCGCATCAACACTGTTTGGAATCTGTGCAGCGCCGTGTGTTCAAAACATTCAATGTTTATCCCAACATGTCTAAAAGACTCATCCTCCCCCAAACGACAGCTCTCAGCCAGCGCTGCAGCTCCTGATACTGACCGTCCGCTGCCTGCCAGTCCCTGACGCTCACGTGTGTTATGTCACACACGGGGGTCTACCACCTTCTTAGAGCTGATGTGTGACTTCTACTACTGGACCCTCAGTAGTGTCTAGCCTTACAGTGATTCTGATGTCTGCTGGCATTATGGGATGTCAGACTGTCATCAGCATCTTCAGTGTCAGTCAGAAAGCCGTTTTCTTCACTTGTGTATCTTTCGTCAGAAGGCTTCCTCTCTTTACAGAAGACATCAGTCCTATGTGCAAACATGACGATGCGTTTAAAGCCGGATGTAAATCAGGAAAATGCAACCTTTATTAGACAGAGACACCCACCAAAGAGGAGTTCAGGCTCATTGTTGTTGTTGTGGAGCCCTTCCTAATGTAGGAAGGACCCATCATCCTCCTCATCCTCACATGTGTGCTGTTACCCAGCTGTCATGCTTCACGTGTGTGGGGTGTCACAGACACCAGGGGTCGTGGGATCAGCCGGGCCTCAGTCCTGAGACCCCCCCCTTTCTTTGACCGCAGATAGATGAGCCCAACGCCTTCGGGAACACGGCTCTCCACGTGGCGTGCTTCAACGGCCAGGACGCCGTCGTCAGCGAGCTGATCGATTATGGCGCCAATGTCAGCCAGCCCAACAACAAGGGCTTCACGCCACTGCACTTTGCTGCCGCCTCCACGCACGGAGCGCTCTGCCTGGAATTCCTGGTGAATAACGGCGCCGACATCAACATCCAGGTATGACCTCTGACCTTCACAGGAAAACCAGCGACATCAACCAGACATCATCTGGAGGCCCGCCGCTCCAAAGACCTCTGGGAAACTGTGTGTTCATGTACATGTGCATGTGTGTGTGTGTACATGTGTGTGTGTGTGGATGTGTGTGTGCGTGTGCACGTGCACGTGTGTGTTTGTGTATGTATGTGTGTGTACTTATTTGTGTTTGTGCATGTGCACGTGTGTGTGTGTGTGCACGTGTGGATGTATGTGTGTGCATGTGTGTGTGTATGCATGTGTGTGTGTGTGTGCATGTGTGTGTGTGTGCATGTGCACGTGTGTGTGTGGGTACATATTTGTGTGTGTTTGTGTGTATGTACATATTTGTGTTTGTGCATCTGCACGTGTGTGTGCATTTGTGCATATGTATGTTTGTGTACACGTGTGTGTGCATGAAAAGCATCAAACCTGCAGCACATTAACGGGTCCATCTTTTTTCCTCCTGGGGGGTCAGAGTCGGGATGGGAAGAGTCCTCTCCACATGACGGCGGTTCACGGACGTTTCACGCGCTCGCAGACGCTCATCCAGAACGGTAATCCCCCCCCCCGCCTCGGTGTTGGTTCTGCCGTCTTTACATGGACGCCTTCTTTTAGGGGGGGAGATCAACAGCGTGGACAAGGACGGAAACACCCCCCTCCATGTTGCTGCACGCTACGGACACGAGCTGCTCATCAACACGCTAATCACCAGTGGAGCCGACTGCGCCAGGTCGGCCCCCCCACCCCGCTGGAAGGCCTGAACTGTGACCCCCACGTGACGCTGAGTGTCCTTCTGTGTGCAGGCGGGGGGTCCACGGGATGTTCCCTCTCCACCTGGCCGCCCTGAACGCTCATTCGGACTGCTGCAGGAAGCTGCTGTCCTCAGGTAACCCCAGAGCCCCCCAGGGGATATTTGTCATCAACACAGCCAGAATCGTCAGCGATGACGATTGATCCAACCTGCTTTGTGCACCCCCGGGGGTTGGGGGGTCCAGCTCTGTCCTCTCTGCTCGCCCACTACACGCTTAGCTCTGCTGTTGGGGGGCCACTTTCTAAACTCACTTCACCTATAGGTCCCTCATTTAACCCAAACCTATGTAGAAGGTTTTAGGAAACATTAAATCATGCAGTGTTTGCTTAACCTGCTGGATCCTGCAGCCAGACCCAGAACCAGAGCCAGAACCAGAGCCAGAACCAGACCCAGATGTTTATGGAACATGTAAAGTAGGAAACATCTGGGATTTGAACCAGGACCCTCTCTCTGTGAGGCAAGAGTGCTAACCACTACACCACATCAAAGCATTTTTAGAACAGATTCCAGTCCATTCCAAGAAGATCAGAACATCCTGTTTGTAAAGTAACAGATTACATGAACAGATTACAGATTACAGGAACAGGGATCTGCTACACCACATCCATGCAGTTCTAGGGGAAAATCTGCAGCAGAGCAGGCAGAACCATGGAGTAGCTGCAGTCAGACAAATGTGTTCTGTCACCAATTCTTATTACAAACTAGCCTAATAGGGTCAAAAACAAACGTATTCTAAAAATAAAGTTGTTCACAAACTTTGCAGAAAAAATATGAACACAGCATTTATTTTTACATTGAACACGTCTGCTGTGAAAACGACTTTTCTTTGTCTTAATTAGGACATTTTCTGTTAACAAATTGTCAAAAATACGTCACGGAGTCACAGGAACATAGATTGTTGTTCACATTTGTTCATGCGTCTTGAAGTTTATTTACTAAATGAAAATAAAATAGAATGTTTTTGATCCCATAAGGGGGAAATGATCTTGCTATTATATCTGTTGAAAATGGAATCAAACAGACGATAACTCAGCCATCTCTCACAGCGGCGGATCGATTCAGACCCAGAAACGGTGGAAACAGTCCAGAAAGCCGAAGCAGACACGCTGCTCTGCTGATGAGACGGAAAAAGAGGCTCATGTCTGTCAAGACTGGTTGATATTCAGAGGATAACCAAACAAAAACAGCCACTGCAGTAAAAAAGAGGAAAAAATGTCATCTAACGTAAAATATCAGAACATTCTTTCTTTTTCTGATTTTCTGTCTTTTTAACTGCAGTCGGCCACCAGTTAGCTTTCTTTGTTCTGGTATTCTCCCTCATTTAACCCATGATATCGCTTTCGGGGTCACGGTGCTGCTGGAGCCTGTCCCGGCTGCTGTGGGGGGAAGGGGGGGTACACCTGGACAGGTCCAAGGCCATAAACTGGCGGGTGAAGCGGGGATGCCCCGCCCCGCTGCCCTGTCACCGCCCACCGTCGGTCGGGCCATCGCTGTCATCATCCTGATGTATTCAGCAGAGCTACGGATCATTCCTCTGCCAGGACATCAGTACCCGTCTAGAAGTTCTGCTGGTTTCATACATGAGGCTCAGTGGAACCGGTGGGACTCTGACCTATTTCATATTTTTGATTCATTTGTATCTATGCATACGTCTATTATTGACCGTTACCTAACCCCTTCTTACCCCTTCTTACCCCTTCTTACCCCTTGGATGAGCTGTGGCTCTCTCTGGTTGCAGGTTAGAATCCCACATTTTAGATTTTCTCCTGAGTTCATCAACAAGCGTCTCGTTTGTGAGATGAGCAGGCTCTCCTGCAGGGGGGGCTGCTGCACTAACTGACACTGCCTGCCTCTGATTCTCTGCACTTGTGTCACTAACAGCTGTCTGTCTCTTTTCATGCCCCCCCCCGCGCTGTCCCGGTCAGGTCGGAGGTTTAGTTTGTGTAACGACTCGGTCCTGTTCGCAGGCTTCCAGATAGACACCCCCGACAGCCTGGGGAGGACGTGTCTGCACGCGGCTGCAGCTGGGGGGTGAGTTACACACATGAGGCAGACGCAGATCCCTGTGACTGTCACACATCTGTGCACGAATGCAGAGCCACGCTAGGATCCTAAAATCAGGCATGTTGTCATGACGACTAGAGCTGCAGGTGTCTGCAGACGTCTGCAGGTGTCTGCAGGTGTCTGCAGGCGTCACTTTCACTGAACACCAAACATTTCCAGGATGAACAGCTGTCTGGCTCTTTCATCTGGTTGGACACGTCTGCAGTGTCACTCCACAGTTTTGTGCGTTTGTGTGTCTGTGTGCAGAAACGTGGATTGTGTGCAGCTGCTGCTGAACAGTGGAGGAGAACACAACAGGACAGACAAGTGTGGCAGGTCAGAGCCGTGTGCGCGAGACCACATTCTGAAAATATGAAGAACCTCTGATGTCCATGGATTCACGTTTTCCTCGCTCTCCCCGTCCGTCAGGACTCCGCTGCATTACGCCGCCGCCAGCCGCCACTACCACTGTCTGGAGACGTTGGTCGTGTGTGGCACTGACATTAATGCCACTGACCAGTGGGGGCGCTCTGCCCTGCACTATGCTGCTGCCTCAGACCTGGACAGGAGGTGAGCATGCCCTTCCTGCAAAGGGGGGGGGCTGAGGGGGCTTAAGCACCTGCCCCTTTATGTCCCATTTTCATGTGAGACGCGTTCATGAACCGACAGCATCCATCAGGTGACAATAGAACAGAAGACATGAAGAACACGCTTCTCTGCTACACACACGCTACACACACGCTACACACACGCTATACACACACTACACACACGCTATACACACACTACACACACTACACACACGCTACACACACGCTATACACACACTACACACACTACACACACGCTACACACACACTATACACACTACACACACGCTACACACACACTATACACACACTACACACACTACACACACGCTACACACACGCTATACACACTACACACACGCTACACACACGCTATACACACACTACACACACTACACACACGCTACACACACACTATACACACTACACACACGCTACACACACACTATACACACACTACACACGCTACACACACGCTACACACACGCTACACACACGCTATACACACACCACACACACTATACACACACTACACACGCTACACACACGCTACACACACGCTATACACACACTACACACACTACACACACGCTACACACACACTATACACACACAACACACGCTACACACACGCTACACACACGCTACACACACGCTATACACACGCTACACACACGCTACACACACGCTATACACACGCTATACACACACTACACACGCTACACACACGCTATACACACACTACACACACTACACACACGCTACACACACGCTATACACACACTACACACGCTACACACACGCTACACACACACGCTATACACACGCTATACACACGCTATACACACACTACACACGCTACACACACGCTACACACACGCTATACACACACTACACACGTTACACACACACTACACACACACTACACACGCTACACACGCTACACACACACTACACACGCTACACACACGCTACACACACACTACACATGCTACACACACGCTATACACACGCTACACACGCTACACACACGCTACACACACGCTACACACACGCTACACACGCTACACACACGCTACACACACGCTACACACGCTACACACACGCTACACACACGCTACACACACGCTACACACACTACACACGCTACACACACGCTACACACCCACTATACACGCTACACACACGCTACACACGCTATACACACACTACACACGCTACACACACACGCCATACACACGCTATACACACGCTATACACACACTACACACGCTACACACACGCTACACACACGCTACACACACACTACACACGCTACACACACGCTATACACATGCTACACACATGCTACACACACGCTACACACACGCTACACACACGCTACACACACACTACACACGCTACACACACGCTACACACACGCTACACACACACTACACACGCTACACACACGCTATACACATGCTACACACATGCTACACACACGCTACACACACGCTACACACACACTACACACACGCTACACACATGCTACACACACGCTACACACACGCTACACACACACTACACACGCTACACACACGCTATACACACGCTACACACACGCTACACACGCTACACACACGCTACACACGCTACACACACGCTACACACACTACACACGCTACACACACGCTATACACACGCTACACACACGCTACACACACGCTATACACACGCTACACACACACTACACACGTTACACACACGCTACACACACACTACACACACACTACACACACGCTACACACACACTGCACACGTTACACACACACTACACACACACTACACACGCTCCACACACGCTCCACACACGCTATACACACGCTATACACACACTACACACGCTACACACACTCTACACACGCTACACACACACTACACACGCTACACACACGCTACACACACGCTACACACATACTACACACATACTACAAACATACTACACACATACTACACACGCTACACACACACTACACAGGCTACACACACTCTACACACAGGCTACACACACACTACACACACACACACTACACACACACTACACACACACTACACACACACTACACACACACTACACACTTTTGGACAAAAGTCGCCAGCAGCTATCTTGAGGCACTAAAAACACAGTGGAGGACAAATCGCGTTTGATGTTAACGGACAAATAATAGAAAAAGAAGTAAAAACAAAATAAAGAAGCAGCATTAAGGTGAAACTTTTAACTGAAGTGAAACAATTTTATCCCCAAAAGGAAATGACAATTTTGTTCAAGTTACATTTTTTGCCAAAAGTAAAACAAGTCAAACAATAAAACTCATAAACATGAAGATAATGTTGGTCTTTTTTGTTTACAATGTATCAAACTAGCTGTGATTAGAAACTATTTCAAAAACTGCTTTTGCAAAAACATAAAAAATATTTTAAAATAAATTATCGTTTAGAAAGAATGTCATTTAATGTCATTTATTTTTCATTTTCCTGAGGTTACGTGAAATTACATTTTAATAAACAGAAAGGAAAAGTCCCTTCCTGGACAAATCTTGTTTGACTTGTTAGCATTGACTGGTTAGGATTGACTTGTTAGCTTAAACTTGTTAGCATTGACTGGTTAGGATTGACTTGACAGCATTGACTTGATAGCATTGACTTGTAACTTTCTTGCCCCGCCCCCTTCCCCTCCCCCAGGCGGCGTGTGGCTCTGGAGCCAGAGAGAGAAGGAGTTCAGGCTGAGAAAGAGAAGGAGGCAGCACAGTGAGTCCACAGCACACAAACATCGAAGCATCAGCGATGAATAGATTGGGGCGACCATGGGGTGGAGCGGTCCACCTCTAATCACAGGGTTGATCCCTGTTCTGCCTGTCATGTGTGTCATAGTGTTCTTTGGAAAGACACTAGACCCAATGCTATGTTGGACGTTCATGAATTTTCTGTTCATCCAAACGTTCAACGTCTTAGACTCTGATCTGGATTATGGAGCAGAGAGATCCGAGTCTGGGGCCGAAACCCAGAGTCTCCATGATTAAATGTCCACTTAAAAACAAACTGCTTTATCAGTGATTTGAAGAGAACACAGCAAATGAACCAAAAATGTTAGCATTGAAACTGAAGAGCTGGAGGTTTTTCCTGGAAAAAAAGGATTTCAGGTAAAATAAGCGGATCTAGTATTTTTAGGTGCAGATCCTGTCAAGCATGTCTGGAAGTCTGTCTGTGGAGCTCTGTTACCTCTAGCGGCTCTGCTTGATGTTCTCCCTCGGTCTGCAGGTGTCTGGAGTTCCTGCTTCAGAGCGGCGCGGCGGCGGCGCTGAAGGACAAGCAGGGCTACAGTCCGGTCCACTATGCTGCGGCCTTCGGGCACCGGCACTGCCTCGAGCTGGTTTGTTCACACGTGCAGATCTTCAATCAGAGTCTGAGTTACAGGAAAATAAAGAGAAAGTCAGACTGACATTCAGAGTTTATCACAGTTTTCTGTTAGAGTCACTCCTTTGTGAGGAAGACGAGGATGCGATTCACGGCTAAAGCTAACCTCATTCTGAACACAGCAGGTCTGTGGAAAACAGATCAGGGAGAACGTCTGACTTTGGTCTTCTGGTCTGCAGCTGCTGGACACAGATGACGGTCGCCAGGAAGAAGCAGACTGTGGGAACGCCCAGAGCCCGCTGCACCTCGCTGTAAGACTCGCACTCCTGACCCCTCCCCCATGCTGCCAGGATCATGAGCATGCAAGTGTGGGCGTGTCCTGCAGGAGTGGGTGTGTCCTGCAGGTGTGGGCGTGTCCTGCAGCTGTGCATGTGTCCTGCAGCTGTGGGCGTGTCCTGCAGGTGTGGGCGTGTTCTGCAGGAGTGGGTGTGTTCTGCAGTAGTGGGAGTGTCCTGCAGGTGTGGGCGTGTTCTGCAGCTGTGCATGTGTCCTGCAGGTGTGGGCGTGTCCTGCAGGTGTGGGCGTGTTCTGCAGGAGTGGGTGTGTTCTGCAGTAGTGGGAGTGTCCTGCAGGTGTGGGCGTGTTCTGCAGGTGTGGGCGTGTCCTGCAGCTGTGCATGTGTCCTGCAGGTGTGGGCGTGTCCTGCAGGTGTGAGTGTGTCCTGCAGGTGTGGGCGTGTCCTGCGGGAGTGGGCGTGTTCTGCAGGTGTGGGCGTGTCCTGCAGCTGTGCATGTGTCCTGCAGGTGTGGGCGTGTCCTGCAGGTCACATGTCTCTCTCTGCAGGCGTACCACGGCCACGCTCAGGCCCTACAAGTGCTGTTGCGGGGGGGCCGGGAGGTGGACCAGAGGGACCAGGCAGGGCGGACCCCTTTGGCCCTGGCCGCCCTACGGGGCCACGCCGACTGTGTCCACACTCTGCTCAGCCAGGGGGCGTCGCCGCTCTCCACCGACCAGCTGTATGGACGCACGCCTGTGCACCTGGCAGGTGAGTGAGCGCGTTCAGGTGTACTTCCTGTTGCTCCCTGCCTCTCATGCGTCCTCATGCGTGCAGTCATGAACGGCCACACCACGTGCGTGCGGCTCCTGCTGGACGAGCCAGACGGCGCCGAGCTCCTGGATGCGGCAGACCCTCAGGGACGGTGAGCACCGCTCTGGTTCTGGCCACCGGGTTGCGGGTCGACCCACTCAGGCGTGTGACGCTTGTCTGCAGGACTCCTCTAATGCTGGCAGTGGTGGGGGGGCACGTGGACGCCGTGTCGCTGCTGCTGGAGCGGGAGGCCAACGTGAACATGGCGGATGAGAAGGGCCTGACGGCGCTGCACCTGGCGGTGAGGACACCTGAACTCTGGTGGAGGTGGACGTCTGTGCGGCAGTGTGTGACCAGCTGTTGGTGTGCAGCTCCTGTGCGCTCAGGACGAGTGTGTCCAGTGTCTGCTGGAGCAGGACGCGTGTCTGCTGCAGGGGGACTCACAGGGTCGAACCCCCATCCACCTGGCTGCAGCCCAAGGCCACGCCTCCTGGCTGAGCGAGCTGCTGACCATCGCCTGCTCCGAGTCCAGCAGTGTGCCACCACTGAGGGACGGCAGTGGATACACCCCCCTGCACTGGGCGTGCTTCTATGGTCAGTTAGCCCCCCCAGGGGGCTCGCAGGCCAGAGTGTGTGCGTGTGCACGTCACTCTCAGGTGTCTGCGACAGATTAGGTCTGTGTGACTAGGTGTGAGTGTGGGGGGGTCACGTGGGGGGTTGCATGGGCCGCTCTGTGGTTCTGGACCGTGTCTGTCTGTGGTTCTGGACCGTGTCTGTCTGTGGTTCTGGACCGTGTCTGTCTGTGGTTCTGTGGTTCTGGACCGTGTCCGTCTGTGGTTCTGTGGTTCTGGACCGTGTCTGTCTGTGGTTCTGGACCGTGTCTGTCTGTGGTTCTGTGGTTCTGGACCGTGTCTCTGCTGCAGGTCAGGACGGCTGCGTGGAGGTTCTGCTGGAGCAGAGGGGCTGCCGCTGTATCGACGGGAACCCCTTCACCCCCCTCCACTGTGCCGTGTAGGTCCCCCCGCTGCTCCTCGGGGTGGGGGTGCGGCGGCCTACCTGACGTGTCTGTGTGCCCTGCAGGGTGAACGGTCACGAGTCGTGCGCGGCGCTGCTGCTGGACGCCATGGGTTCTGACATCACGGGCTGCAGGGACGCGAAGGGCAGGTAGGCGCTCAGGGGTGGTGGTGGTGGTGGGGGGTAAGTCTGTGCTCTGATGTCTGTTTTTTGGCTCGGGGGGGGGGGGGGGGGGGGGGGGGGGGGGCTGGGGATGGTAATTTTGTGCTCTGATGTCTGTTTTTTGGCAGGACCCCCCTCCACGCTGCAGCGTTTGCGGGTCAGACTGACTGCATTCAGCTCCTCCTTTCCCATGATGCACCTGTGGACCCTGCAGACGATCACGGCCGCACCCCTCTGATGACCGCCGCTGCAAAGGGCCGCATGGGCGCTCTGGGTACGCCGCCGTTTCCTCTTTGAGCGCCTTTGCTGCCGGCAGAACCTCCACCTTCCTGTTCTGTTTGCAGAGGCACTGCTGGGCGCCGGCGCCGGCCTGAGTCTGAGCGACCGGGACGGGAACACGCCGCTTCACGTGGCCTGTAGTAACGTAGGTGTCCACAGGGGGCAGCATTTTCTAGTTCCCTCCCCAATGACTAAAAGCTCTGTAGACCGTCTGCTGGTTGGGATTCTGAAACGGGCGGCCGTGGTGCAGCGGTAGGGCGGTCGACTCATGATTGTAATATTGCAGGTTCGATTCCCGCCTTGCATGCCCATGTGTCTAAGTGTCCTTGGGCAAGACACTGAACCCCCCCTTACCTCTGGTGGGAGGTTGGCGCCAGTGTTCAGCAGCAGAGCCGCCGCCAGTGTGTGAATGTGTGTGTGAATGTGTGTGTGAATGTGTGTGTGAATGTGTGTGTGCATGTGTGTGTGCGTGTGTGTGTAAATGTGTGTGACTGTGTGTGTGGGTGTGTGTGTGAATGTGTGTGTGAATGTGTGTGTGCGTGTGTGTGTAAATGTGTGTGTGCGTGTGTGTGTAAATGTGTGTGACTGTGTGTGTGGGTGTGTGTGTGAATGTGTGTGTGAATGTGTGTGTAAATGTGTGTGACTGTGTGTGTGGGTGTGTGTGTGAATGTGTGTGTGAATGTGTGTGTGCATGTGTGTGTGCATGGGTGAATGTGTGTGTGTATGTGTGTGTGAATGTGTGTGAATGTGTGTGTGAATGTGTGTGAATGTGTGTGACTGTGTGTGTGCATGTGTGTGTGAATGTGTGTGTGAATGTGTGTGTGAATGTGTGTGTGCGTGTGTGTGTGCATGTGTGTGTGCATGTGTGTGAATGTGTGTGTGCGTGTGTGTGAATGTGTGTGTGAATGTGTGTGTGAATGTGTGTGAATGTGTGTGAATGTGTGTGAATGTGTGTGTGCATGTGTGTGTGCATGTGTGTGAATGTGTGTGTGCGTGTGTGTGTAAATGTGTGTGACTGTGTGTGTGAATGTGTGTGTGAATGTGTGTGTGAATGTGTGTGAATGTGTGTGAATGTGTGTGAATGTGTGTGTGAATGTGTGTGTGAATGTGTGTGAATGTGTGTGAATGTGTGTGAATGTGTGTGTGCATGTGTGTGTGAATGGGACTGTGCATGTAAAGCACTTTGGGCCTTCAAAAGAGGCTAGAAAGCGCTTTACATAAGTTTACACCATTTACCAAACGGCAAATACGACTTTCTGGATGAAATCAAATGAGTTTTATGACGACTGTTAATGAGTCCAGAGTTCTGCAGAGAAAAACGTTGGTAGTTCACTAAAAATACTTTTAAATACATTTTTTATAAACATTGTTAAAACGCAATGCATTGTGGTCAATATTCCCCAATCTAGAGAGCATCAATGCACGCTGGTCTTCCTCAGAGACTTCTGGACGGCGAAGGCCGTTAATGTGAGCAGTGAAGGAACTCTGTTCTGGTCCTGCAGGGAACCGAGGACGGCGTGCTGATGATCCTGCAGAGGCTGTCGGACGCCACGCTCATAAACGCCACCAACGCCGCCATGCAAACGTGAGTCTGAAACCCCCCAACCAACCGGGGTGGCCTCCTGTGTTCCTGATTTGGGGTGGGTGGGACCAGCCCTTGGGGGTTAGCTCAGAAGCCCCTCAGAAGAGTAGAGCAGCAGCAGAACAGCAGCAGCAGAACAGCAGCAGAACAGCAGCAGCAGAACAGCAGCAGAACAGCAGCAGAACAGCAGCAGAACAGCAGCAGAACAGCAGCAGAACAGCAGCAGCAGAACAGCAGCAGAACAGCAGCAGCAGAACAGCAGCAGAACAGCAGCAGAACAGCAGCAGCAGGTTCTCTCCTCGGTTTACAGCCACAGACTGAGCGTCTTTTGGATCAGAACCATCATCTCTTGTGTTTCGTTGTGGAATCGTTTCTTCTCTAGCCGTGTTCTTCGCTCAGCCACACGTGTCGTGTCGCGTTTCTTTGGACTCAGTTAAAGAAACGGTTTCAGGTGTGAAAGCTGTGGTTGTGCCTCACGGTTAAGCTCCTCCCCCTCTGAAAGCCAAAGGCTTGATTGGGCTTCTGTGAGCTGCAGCGGTTTAGCAGGAGTCTTTGTAGGTTTGGACCACTAGAACTTGATAAAGGGAGGTTACATTTCAGTGGAACGGGCCTTTAATCCAACCTTCTGTCTCCGTCAGTCCTCTCCACCTGGCGGCGCAGCGCGGTCTGAAGACGGCGGTCCAGGAGCTGCTGTCCCGAGGAGCCAGCGCGCAGACGGCGGATGAGGACGGTAGGATGAAGGTGCAGCTGCATGGCTCCACCCCCGCTCTGCTTCATGGCTGGTTGTAGTGTCTGTGTGTGAAAGTGCAGGGAGAGCAGACGGTCTGACCGGCCTCCAGGAACACCGACACCTTTGAGGGTCCAACCACAGACCAAAACAAAACGGTTTCTGAGTCGGCGTTGGTTCCTGGATTGAACCAGGAAATACCAAGCAGTTCCTCTCATGTCCACTGGAGGCAGTGTTCAGGAGGGAGGGTTTTATTTTCTGTTCATGACAGTCATGTCAATCCTTTTTATTCAGGATCTTTCTGTAGTTCTTCAAACTATAAACTGACCAATCACATGCCTCAATAAAAGTAGGTGGAGCCACTTCCAACAATCACAACCTTTGATTGACAGATTTGGTGTAGCACGCTTTCAAGTGGTAGGGGTGTGGCCTTCCAACGAGCTCACTTCTGACTGGTGAGAGTGGTTGCCATAGAGACCGACTCCGGCCAATCACTGCTTACCGACGACGTCTGGCTCCATCATGGCGGCGCCCGAATAGCTGATCTGGTTGGAGGCTGAACACTAGCTCCTGTTCTTACAAGCAGTCAATGGTGTGGGGGGGCAGCAGAACTTTGGCCCCTCCCTGCTGAGCTCTGATCCATGTCTGTCTTCTGCTTCGCCTTCCTGCCCCCTCTGTGCCCCCCAGGTCTGACCCCCACCCTGGCTTGTGCTCCTAGCAGACAGGTGGCTGATTGTCTGGCCCATTCTGGCTCCCATGATGCCTTTCTGCTCCCCTTGCAGCTCCGGGGGCCCCTCCCCAGGCTTCCTGCTGAGGCCCCTCCCCGGGGCAAGGGGCCCTGGTCTTCAGGGCCTGCAGCCTCAAGAACCCTTTGGGACCCTTGATTGGGGGGAAGACTGAGAATGACTCAGAGGACTGGGAGACCCTCTGACCCCCCCAAAAAGACTTTGGATTCTAACCGCCTCTCCAGAACCGACACCACGGTGGGACCACACCACTTCAGGCTTTCAGGGGTTCTTCATCCTTTTTTCCCTAGGGGAGGGGTCTCATTGACTTCTGGGGGTTCTGCAGTGCCGCCTACCGCCACACCAGCTCCACCTACCCAGGCCGGTTCTGGTCGGGTTCTGCAGAAAACCATTTTATCTGTTTGTTAGAAAGACGTCTGAGTGATGTTTGGACTGACATGTTTTCCTGGTGGGACCGGACGGAAACACGGAAGCCTCCAGAACCTCAGGGTTCTAATGAGACTCCAGCAGAACCTCAGGGTTCTAATGAGACTCCAGCAGAACCTCAGGGTTCTAATAAGACTCCAGCAGAACCTCGGGGTTCTAATGAGGCTCCAGCAGAACTCAGAACCCTCTGATGAGGGTGACTGCAGCCTCGGTTTATGATTAGAAGGAATTCTGCTGGTAAACATCAACAGACCCAGTTCTATTGAGGAAGAGGATGTTCAGACTCCTCGCAGGTCAGAGGTCACCATTGCAGGTCAGAGGTCACCATTGCAGGTCAGAGGTCACCATTGCAGGTCAGAGGTCACCATTGCAGGTCAGAGGTCACCCTCGCGGTGAAGCTGCGGTCAGACGGCGTTTTTTCAGAGTCAGACCTTCGGTCAGACTTATGACTCAGCAGAACCTGTTTCAGGGATGTTTTTTATGTTTTCTAGACCTGCAGGGTTCTGGAGGTTACAGCGGTTCTGTTTTTGGGTCCAAAAGAACCTTTGGTTCTTGGTCTGAAGGCTCCGATTCTGTAGAAATTTCCATGACGGTACAAATCACTGATAGCACTTAAATGGAAGGCGCCATGCCACTGCCCCGCCCCCGCCGTGCCACTGCCCCGCCCCCGCCGTGCCACTGCCCCGCCCCCGCCGTGCCATGATCGAATTCATCCCCAGTGCCTTGATGTCAGAACCTTCAGGCTCGTTGGACCCGCTCCGGCGGACACATTTGGACTTTCTGCTCGTATGTCTGACGTCGTCTGGACTGAAATGTTTTAGACTTTTCTCAGATGTTTTACTGAAGAACACCAAAGAGCCGAGTGAAGACGAGTCTCCGGACGTCTGGAGGAGCCGCGGCAGGAACCCGAGGCGTGGTTCCGGTTCTGGTTCCTCCTGACGTCACAGCAGTTCCTGATGCAGTCGCCTGTGTTTTTTACAGCCTGTATGATTGAAAATAAAAGCGTTTGGATCCTAAAGTGTGGCAGCTTTTCTTCTGGGTTTTCCAGAAGGTTCTGTTCATCCAGGAGACGGGCAGAACCGTGGAACGTCTGCAGAACCGCTCAGCTCCTCGCCTCGGTTCAGAAGAACAAACAAACGTTTGATGTTAAACTTTATTAGTTACACAATTTCTGTACAATAAGAAAATCAGACAGACGGCGGCGCCGCCCAGGAGCCGAACAGAACCTCCGCCGGGTCAGAAAGCTAGCCCAGCAGCCCGGCCTTCACTGTCGGGATTCTGCGGTCAGCAGTTGGTTCCCAGTGCGGTCCAGTGGTCCGGAACCATCAGGAAGTATTTGTCCATGGCCTCACAGAAGCGGGCCCGGTACAGTTCTGGAGAAACCACGGTGGGCATCTTCCCTGCAGACAGGAAACAGAACCAGGTCCGTCATGAACCAGGTCTGAAGAACACAAGGCTGTGCGGGCTCTGGAGGTGAACAGGCTCTGGACCTGCTGCAGAATGATGCAGGCGACTCAGAACTTGAGTCACAGGCTCAGCCCGGGTCCAGACGGGTCCAGCTCCCTCACAACTCACTGAGGATGTCAGAACCCAGCAGACTGTAATGTAACAAGGATGTGATCCAGGCCTGCTCCGTCCTGGTCCTGCAGATCTCCCTCCCCCCCAGGATGGAGGTTTCTGGCTGGGAGGTCTGGAAGCAGTCAGGGGGGGGGGATCTGCAGGACCAGGACTGAGCAGGCCTGCCAGGCTGCACACGGCGCCCCCCCGTGCCATCATTAGTCACTTGCACAGACCATGGACTGCATCTGAGACCTGGACCGAGTGACCCCGCCCCTCTGGCGTTCCAAACAGGAAGTGGCTCCAAGAAGCCAAAATCCCACAGACGCCTACAGAGAAACAAGCAGCTGTTCCTCAGTCGTTCTGTTGGTCTGAAGAACCGTTCTGGATCCGATTCCTTGTTATTCAGGATCTTTCTGTAGTTCTTCAAACTATAAACTGACCAATCACAGGCCTCAATAAAAGTAGGTGGAGCCACTTCCAACAATCACAACCTTTGATTGACAGGTTTCATGGAGCCCACTTTCAAGCAGTAGGGGCGTGGCCTTCCTACAAGCTCATTTCTGATTGGACAGACCGACCTCTGCTTCAGACCCATCCGGTTCCAAACGGTGGCGTCCATATTGGTTCATGTGGAACCAGGAGTGGAGCCTGTTGGATGGTGACATCACACTCAGACGGAGGCGGAGCTTCTGACCCGGCAGAGGCTGACACCACGATTCTGCTTCCAAAACTGGAACCCCCCACCCCAGAGCGTGCCTCCCCCACAGGGACGCATGGTCTATGCCTGCAGGGGGGGCCGTTTGCGCAGAAAGCTTTGACCCCGCGGTGACCTTAAGGACATCAGTGGGGGAGGGGGCGATCATAAAGCTGTATCTTCAGACCCGTCTGAACCCTGACCCTGCTTTTACCTTGACCCCCCAGGATTCCCGTGGACTTGACGACCATCTCCAGCCTCTTGTCCCACGTGAAGGTCCTGATGTAATCTGCAGGAGAACACGCAGATGAAGACCCGAAGAAGAGGAGGCCGACTGTCCCCCCACCCCTCCTCACCTATGATCCCCACCACCAGCTGGTCTGTGGCGTCGTCCCGCCCCACCAGGAGGGAGTAGTCGATGATGAGGTGGCTGGACAGGAAGTGGGCGTCGCTGTGGATGGCGGCCCGCAGGATGGCCTTGCAGTGAGAGCGGATGTAGAGCGGGTGGTCGTGGATCAGCTTCAGCAGGTTCTCGTCCAGCAGGACCACCTCGCAGCTCTCCTTCCCCGAGTCCGTCTTCACGTTCCGGTTCCTGAGCGAGCCCTTCAGGTCGAACACCTGCGGGCACGGCGCGTCAGCGGGCGCGGGCTCAGACGCCGCCCGCCCCCCCCTCTCACCTGAGACATCTTGCGGCCGTAGAAGAGGTTCTCCATGACCAGCAGGTCCAGCTTCTTCTCGCTGTTGTTCTGGGAGTTCTTGTAGCCGATCCTGTAAACTCCCAGGATCTTGGCGAGCACCGTTGGCCGCTGTGGGACAAGCAAGTAGAGGGTCAGTCCTTTTGGAGGCAGTCGGGGTCGTTTACGCGGTTTGTACGCCATCATTAGGTCAGTCTTACACCGCTGAAGAGGATTCCTCCATCGTGTCCTGGAACGTCTAGCAGACATGAACCACTGATGTGTAACTTTTAGATCACGTTCAATGACCTCATTAAATCATGAATCACTAATGAATTACATGTTAACGTGACACGTTTCCCGTTCTACATTGGTTAACGTGTTCTTTGCGTGGCTCATTCGTGACACGTCTGTGAACGCTTTAGGACGGCTACTTTTCCACGTATGAGCAAAACATACTTAGCGGCTGGGGGGCACAGCCTCCAGAGGCCTCCAGAAGCCTCCAGAAGCCCGATGCGGGTTAGTGACACTTTCATTCTGGTTGATCCTCCAGAGGTGGATCTGGGGTGGCTGTGGAGCAGAGGTCGACCGCTCTACCCGCGTACCTTCTGCTGTGGAGCAGAGGTCGACCGCTCTACCCGCGTACCTTCTGCTGTGGAGCAGAGGTCGACCGCTCTACCCGCGTACCTTCTGCTGTGGAGCAGAGGTCGACCGCTCTACCCGCGTACCTTCTGCTGTGGAGCAGAGGTCGACCGCTCTACCCGCGTACCTTCTGCTGTGGAGCAGAGGTCGACCGCTCTACCCGCGTACCTTCTGCTGTGGAGCAGAGGTCGACCGCTCTACCCGCGCACCTTCTGCTGTGGAGCAGAGGTCGACCGCTCTACCCGCGTACCTTCTGCTGTGGAGCAGAGGTCGACCGCTCTACCCGCGTACCTTCTGCTGTGGAGCAGAGGTCGACCGCTCTACCCGCGTACCTTCTGCTGTGGAGCAGAGGTCGACCGCTCTACCCGCGTACCTTCTGCTGTGGAGCAGAGGCCGACCGCTCTACCCGCGTACCTTCTGCTGTGGAGCAGAGGTCGACCGCTCTACCCGCGTACCTTCTGCTGTGGAGCAGAGGTCGACCGCTCTACCCGCGTACCTTCTGCTGCACCGCCCCTGTGATGTAGGTGAAGTAGTGCGGAGCAAAGTCCAGGAAGGACTGGACCTCCAACCGGGGCATCTGCTTGAGGATGAAGCGGTCATCTGAGCAGGACAGAGATGTTAGAGCTGCAGCCGCATCAGAGCTCAGCCGCTGTGGTGCAGCGGCCCCCACCTTCTGTGGCGTAGAACACGGCTCCCGACTTTCCTCCTCGCGCCTGCCAGTTCACGCAGTGCGACAGCGAGCGGACAAAGTCCTCCTCGCTGCTCTCCATGATCTCCTCGCGCATCTTGTGGAAGTCCTCGGCGTAGTAGATCCGACAGTAGAACTTGGCGTTGGCGTCGGAGAACTCTGTGGAGAGACGACTCGTGATTGACTTCCCTCACCTGTTAAGTTCAAACCTGTGTGATTGGAGTCTACTCTCTATTGGTAACACGTGGTGTTCCTCAGGGCTCTGTTCAGGCTCTCTTACTTTTCTCAGCCAGCTAGAGAAACTACATTGTAGTTCCACTTCTACACTGATGACACCCCGCTCTACCTGGCCACCAATCCCAGCTCTCCTTTCTCCTCTCCTTCCCTCTGGTTCTGCCAAGAGGAGTTACCCTCACAGGTAATTCCTGAATGGACACTCATTCACCCCCCCACTTTGGTAAGAAGCCAAGAAAAGCTTTTTTCAACCTTTCCCCACCGCCGTTCCAGTCCAGGCTTTAGCCACACCCTGTACCAAAGTCTGGACCGCCTTTCTGCTTGATCTTTCTCAGGTCCATCCGTTAAACTCTGTGGTTCAGGTGATGACATCACTGCTGTAATAAAGCAGCGCCACTGGCTGTCAGTTCATCTCCCAACCTGGCTCCGCCTCTCTCTGACCTCCCCTCCCACACTCCAAGATCATCCATCCTCTGCTTGTCTTTCCAGACAGCAGGACTCTACTGCATGACCTCCGGGGGTGGGGGTGGGGGGGCAGACAGCAGGACTCTACCGCATGACCTCCGGGGGTGGGGGGTGGGGGGGGCAGACAGCAGGACTCTACTGCATGACCTCTGGGGGTGGGGGGGGCAGACAGCAGGACTCTACTGCATGACCTCCGGGGGGGGGGGGGGGGGGGCAGACAGCAGGACTCACTGCATGACCTCTGGGGGTGGGGGGGGCAGACAGCAGGACTCTACTGCATGACCTCCGGGGTGGGGGTGGGGGGGCAGACAGCAGGACTCTACTGCATGACCTCCGGGGGTGGGGGTGGGGGGGGCAGACAGCAGGACTCGTACTGCATGACCTCCGGGGGTGGGGCCGGGGGGTGGGGGGTGCAGACAGCAGGACTCTACTGCATGACCTCTGGGGGGTGGGGGGGGGCAGACAGCAGGACTCTACTTGCATGACCTCCGGGGGTGGGGGGTGGGGGGGGCAGACAGCAGGACTCTACTGCATGACCTCGGGGGTGGGGGTGGGGGGGCAGACAGCAGGACTCTACTGCATGACCTCTGGGGGTGGGGGGCAGACAGCAGTACTCTGCGCAGCCCTGGGGGGGGGGGTAGCCATGACCTCCGGGGGGGGGGGGGGCAGACGCAGACTCTACTGCATGACCTCCGTGGGGGGGGGGGGGGGGCAGACAGCAGACTCTACTGAATGACCTCCGGGGGGGGGGGGGGGGGGCAGACACAGGACTCTACTGCATGACCTCCGTGGGGGGGGGCAGACCAGGACTCTACTGCATCCCTGGGGGGGGGGGGGGGGGGGGCGGGCAGGGTCTTGTTGGGGGGGGGGGGGGGGGGGTGGGGGGGCAGACAGCAGGACTCTACTGCATGACCTCCACACAGTGGTTCAACCACGGCTTACAGCCCACTCTGTCTACATCTGCTTACAGCAAGTAACATGGAAACCCACCTATGACCTTTGACCTCTGTCTTAATTACACCTGTAAGGTGACCCTGAGTGCCCCATGGCACCTCCAAATACAGTTGATTAGGTACGGGGCTGTGATAGAGAAAGTGAAGGAGTCCCTGCATGTTTCCAGCTGGAAGCTTCTCTGAGGAAGACCCTGGGTTCTTCAGCGCACACGGATGCTGGACACTCACGCAGCTCCACGTGTGGGTTCAGGCCGTGCTTCTTCTGTCTGTCGGCAGCGTCGGCGTCCTCTGAAACACAAACACGTGTGAGGCGTGTGTGCTCGTGCTGCCCTCTGCGTGAGGCACGGACACGCACTGAGCGGCTCGGCGTCGGCGCTGCTGCGGTTCTGCGGGGCAGACGAGGACTCGCCGGGCCTGGCAGGGCTGCTCCTCAACCGGGCGTCTGCGGCGCTGCAGGACACAAGCAGAGCGCCGAGCTTCAGGAGGTCAGCTGAAGGTCAGCTGAACACTAACATTCATTAGTGCTTTCCCACTAGTGAATGAAGTCCAGCTGTGTGGGGGCTCCATGTGGGGGCTCCATGTGGGGGTCCAGTACCTTCCAGCCGCTGCAGATTCTTCTCCTCCTGCCTTTGACGTCTTGGACAGATCATCCAGAGCCGTCTTGTACTCTTTGCAGCTGGAAGACAAACTTTGATCTAAGCTGGCTCATGTAAAACCCATGGACACGTGCACACACACACGTGCGCACACACGCGGTCAGAGGGTGGGAGTGGTCACCTGAGGGCAAAGGCGATGATGGAGCTGGGCTCTCTCTCGCACACGGCGATGGGCACGCGCTCGTGCTCGTGCATCAGGAAGTGTTTGTCCGGATCGCTGTGAGGGGAAACGGGCGTCAGGACTGTGAGAAGATCAGCTGTTCCCTCCAGAACCCTCAGAACACGAAGCCCTGCGTCTCTGCAGAGGTTCTGGAGGACCCTCGGTTGGCTCAGTTCCTCAGTCACAGCAGGCCTCCGTTAGCAAGTGTTAGAGTTCATGCCAGGACAGCCCACAAGACGACCACACGCCCCAACACGCCCCAACACGTCCTCATGACAAGAAAACCAGCACAAACGGCTCATACCAGCTGTTCGCCACAGCCCTGGGGGGCTGCTGGGGGTGTGGGCTTTTATTGCAGCCACAGGACCTGGACACAGAGAGCGCCGGAGTTCACCGAGGTCACGGCGCAAAGACCTCCTCACCGCAACACCGGGAGCTCTGAAGACAAACGCACAAAGCCAGCGGACTGCAGAACTCACAAGGGAACCGGGATGGGGCTGAAGCTGTTGCCGGGCAGGAAGTTGGCCAGGATGGCCTTCATGGTGGATTTCTCCTTCACCTGGCTGTCAGCCGAGCCCAGCAGGTGTCCGTCAAACACGTCTAAAAGCCAGAAGATGCAGAAGGTAAGGAGGGCAACACGCATGCACGGGATCACAGTGCTTCAGGAAGAACCTTCAGGGATGCTGAGGGAGTCCTGCTCCATGGAGGCGGGCCCGGCGGCGGGCGGGTCGCCGCTGGACTCCCCCGCAGGCTGCTGGAGGGAGGCAGTGACGGGCAGAGCTGACAGGGGGCGGTCCTCTGCTGAAGAAAAACAGCGTTAATACTCCAGGAAGACCACAGAGGGGTCCTCAGACATCGGAAAACATGCCTTTGTCTCCGTTCAGAACCACAGGAGACGGGTTTCGGGGGGAGGAGTCCAGGGCGCTCTGGAAACAACAACAGAAAGCTGGGATGGCATCTTCCCATCAGAGAGGTCTGTGTGGAGACTGAAGCATGAACCAGGCGGCAAGCTTCCGTCTCCACCCGTGCTCTTCCGTGTCAGAAACGACCACGCTTCCCTCAGGCGCGTGAGAGGAGCGTGGTTCTGGGAAGATCACGGAGATGTGGTCTGACCTTCATGTCCTCATTGGGGGCCGGTCTGTGCCTGCCGGGACTGGGTGGGACGGACAGCCGCTTCCTGCCTTTCTCTTGCTGGAACAGGTCCTGAAGTCTGTGAGCACAGAAAACTACAAACATGGAGGATCCAAGACACCTTCAGGCCTTTCCATGCTGAGCTTCAGCTTCTCCAACCACTTCAGCAGAAGCAGAAGCTCAGGGAAGCTCCGTCACCTCCTGAAAGCTGGTTGGAAACTCAACAATGCAATTCACTGAGTGACCACTAGAGGGCATGCAACAAAGTGAAGCCACGTCAACGTAAAGCACCCATCCGCTGGAGCGAGACGCAGCCAAAATGGCAGCAACCAGTCCTCCTCTGTCTGCTTTAGTCAGATTTTGAATTGAGCAGTTTCAGAGCCTTGGATGGTGACGCTTCAACGTACATATCTGACCTTTAACCCCATCCTCTTCAGCCCAATCTCTAAGGTCTTCCAGCTAAAATCTGTGAGCGTTCCAAGATCCGCTTTAAGACCAGAGGAGATCTCTGGATGAAGCCGTTGCTCCTCGTCTTTGGATCTCCCTCCATGGTCGTTTGGTCAGGAGAGCTCTGAGTTGATTTTAGTCTGTGTTTTACTACGCTTTACTGCATTTTGTTTGATTATTATTGGTGTCTTTTAATACTTCTTTGTGTGTTGATGTGATTTTATGCCCCTTTTGTGCAGTATAAATAAAGATATTCTATTCCATAAATGAGCCCCAAACAAACCCACGGGTCACATGACAGGGTGTGATCATGTGACCCACAGATTCAGCTCATTGAAAGACACAGAACGGAAATGCTGGCAGAACCAGAATAATGGGAGGAAGGTGGAAGAACCGTGAGGCTCCGCCCTCCAGGGTTCAGAGCGGCCTGCACTGTTACTTCCTCCTTCCACGCGGAGCCCAACATGCAGGTTCTGGTTCTGACCTGCTGTTCCATGACTGCAGCATCTCACACAGACTCTGCTTCTTCACCACCAGAGACTCCAGGACAGCCTGCCGCTGCTGAGGAGAGTCCAGGCCGCAGGACTGCAGTCGCACCTGGAGCTTCTCGATCCAGCTGCGAAGCTCCGCCTCCTCCATCTGAACACAGAGGAACAGAAGGTGACGCCAACAGAAGGATGCGAAGAAGAAGGAAGGCTAAGGACCCTTACGTCCTTCTGAGCAAACAGGTCCTCCATCTTCTCCTCCCGGGTCTTACTGAAGGTGTCCGTCTTCAGGGAGGTGAGGCGGTCATCGATGGCGAGGTACACCTGAGACACTCTGAGGGGAAAAGGTGGAGGTGTCAGGGTCTCTGGGCTGAGTCAGCAAAACCATGAACCACAGTGGGACCCTGACCACCATGAAGCAGCATCAAGAACCGGCGGATTCCAGCATGAATGACCCACAAACCATTTCAGACAGACTCCCATCAGCCTTTAAGGCGTTACCCCACATGACCTCTTCACATCTGTAATCAATGTCCTCAAACCAGCTTCTAGGAGGCAAAGGGCGGAGCTTTGCTGTCGCTGTCAGGGCATTAACCCTTCCTCTCCCACGGCTCGCCCTGCCGCCGTCTTCCTGTGGGACAGGAGCAGGTCTGCACCGACCTCTAGAGGAAGCATGCGGCATCCCTTACTTCTGGGAGAAGTCCTTCAGGTCCTGCTGCAAGCTGGTTTTGGAGGGCCCCAGGTTCCTGATGAAGATCTTGGGTCGGGGAAGACAGATCTCCAGCAGCCTGACAGGCGTGTAGCTGAGGAAACCAGAAGAGCAGAAGGATGTGCAAACGACGGCTGAACAGCAGGTCCAGGAGCTTCTTGGTTCTGTCGGGTCTCGGGCTCAGCAGCAGCAGAACAGCGGGAGCAGTACCTGAAGGAGGCCACCATCTGGTTGTAGGAGAAGTACTGGTGGTAATCCTTGTGAATGGAGTGTCCACAGGGCTCTGCGTTGGCCCGTCTGCTGTACTGGTGGCCATAGAAGCGAAGCTCCAGGTATTTGGCAAAAGACATGGACCACGAGTCGTTGGACAGCGGCACCACCGGAGTCACCTGCAGGGAGGACATGTGGACTCAGCCATGAAGACGTTTCCAGAGGAAACACACGTGCACATACACGTGCACACACACCGACAGACTTCAACCGCTGCTCCAACCGTTTCTCTCCTTCTATCCTCCTTTCCTTTCCAAGCGTCTCAGCTCGTGTCTGATCTCCCTCACTAGTCCATATCCCTTAAATGCTGCACTCTGTCCTTTTACTCAGGTGAAGCTTCTGTCACTCACAGAAACACGAGCTTTCATCAGACCCAGACAACCAATGGAAGTGCCCCCCCCAGGCAACCTGCTGGTCTGGATTGGATCATGACGTCGCCCAAAACGTTTTACAAACACTGTTTATGAATCCACTCTGAAGATGAAAACTTGGATAAGTGATAAGAAAATAAACATACACACTTTTTTTCAATGATAAATCATTCAAGCACAATGCATTGTGGTCTATATTTGCCAATCTATTCAATCAATGCACACTAAGTTTCTGTAGAGATTTCTGGGAAATATCCGGTGGATTTTGGAAAAATAGACTCAAACAAAGAAAGGTGAATGATCCATATAGTCTACTAAGTAAGAGGGGAAGCAGAAGCCTCCGTCTCCAACCAAAGGAGGGCCTCCTGTTGAGCTCGTGAGCGCCCTCTACTGCCTGCCTCACATCACACTTGAACACTAAATAATCGACAAGTCAAGGATCCCAAGGCGCTCTCATGGACGTGAGGACCTGGAATAAGATGTCTAGAATGTATAAAATCATTTTAATAAAGCGTTAGATTGTCAGCATATGCTGAGAGAGCTCAGCATGACAAAAGAAAGCGTCCATGCACGGTCTGTGCAGCGTCTGCCCCACACAAACACTGAAAACATCCCAACGGAAAGACCTGAAGGCCAAAACACGTCCAGCAGCTTGTTGCTATGCTGGATGTCGTTTTTATCATTAATAATCATGCTAACAATAATCTAAAGTCATTTGGATGAACGTCAAGGTTTTTAATCACAGCAGCGTGTTTTTTTTTGTTTGGGGTTTCTTCTTTTGCTGCGATGGCAGGTCTCTGCCACTGTACAGTTTACAGGGGGCAAAAAAGTATCCAGTCAGCCACCAAGCGAGCAACTTCTCCCACAGAAAAAGGTGAGAGAGGCCTGTCATTTACATCAGTGGTCCCCAACCACCGGGCCGCGGACCGGCACCGGGACGCACAGAAAGAAAAAATAATTTCCATTTTATTGTTTTTTTTCCCGACAAAAACGTTTTATTTTGAAAAGTGACCGGATTCAAGTTGTTACATCTGTCACACTTAACGCACGTCAAAGTCGCGACACCAAACATCAGGTGATAATCCCACTAAAATGAAACCAAACAACCACAATGAGCAAAAAACAAACTTCTTTAGAAAGTTGCTTTGACAAGGGGAAAATTATTATTATTATTACTAAAGAGAAAATCCCCCCCCCGGTCCACGGTGAATGAGTCTTGCGTTGCACCTCAACGCAAGACTCTACATCACAGGTAAACCTGAACTATGAGACACCAATGAGAAAACAACCCAGAAAATCACAATGTCTTAAAGAAATTATTTGTAAATTCTGGTGGAAAATAAGTTTTGTGTACATGTGTGCACTGTGTGTGTGTGCACAGTGCGTGTGCACGGCGAGCGTGCGTGCTGACCTGCTTGCAGATGCGGCACCATGAGTAGTTGAGGATGGTGTGCTGGTATCCGGGCACAGGAGAGTCCAGCTCCTTCAGCACAATCTGCACGCAGCCGCTGCCGTGCACGAAGCGGCGGATGTGGTGCACCATGGGAGTCTCACAGAACGGGCTGGGACACGGATACGACGGCCTGGACAACAGACTGTCTGTCAGACTGTGCTGGCGTGGGTTTCTTGGGGAAACAGCAGCGCTCACCTGAAGCAGTAGCGCTCCAGGAAAACCCCCAGAGACAGGTCGTTCTTCCCGTAAAACTCCATCATCACGATCCTGTGAAGCGGCAGACTGGTTAGGCAGCGCTGCTGAAAGAGGAGCACTCAGGAGGAGGCGTGTGAGGAGTTCACCAGGGGCTGACGCAGTGGTTGGGCGCGTTGTTGGACTGGACGGATGAGCTGCTGAACAGCACGCACAGCCTCTGATGGTTGATGGGGTTCAGACAGTCCAGCTGAAGACAACACAGGAGGAGGGCAAAGGTCAGGCGTGGAGCCGCTTGGTGCAAATGCACTGCCCCACCTGCAATGCCCGCACACTTCTGGAAACATCAGTGAGGCCACCGAGAAATCCCAGGAGTCTCAGCAGAAACCCATTTACAACAAGAACATGGGGTTTGAACGCCATGTGCATGATGATGGATTTTTCTGATGAACTCAAACTAGATCAGCAAAGACATAAACAGTCTTTGTAAAAGTGGGAGCAGCTCCAGGGACATGTGTTTATCTACATATATTTACTATGATGCAGTACATAAGGAGAACAGGTGTGTGTGTGGGATGTGATCTCCAGCTCCACCATCCTGAAGCTAGGAAGCAGCAGTAGCAGTTGCTTCTGTCCTGTCATCTTCTTCAGTCCATCATCCGTTCAGGAACAGGAACACCAATAAAACTGGTCGTTTTAGCCGGACTCACCTTTGGCGTCCAGCTTGTGTCACTTTGCTTGTTCTGCTTGTCCTCCTCGCTGTCGGCTTTCCCTGGCAGCTTTCCCTGGCAGCCGGCGCCGGCTCTGGGACCGGCAGAGCCAAAGGGATCTGCGGCTTCTTTCTGCCGGATCCGGCCTCCGCTGGCTCTGTAGTCTGCCAGCATCCTGGCCAGATCCTTGCTGCTGCCCAGATGCTCCACGATGCGGGTCTGGGTGAGACTGTGGCAGGGCAGGACCTCTATGGGCTTTGGGGGCCCGCTGGCAGCCGTCTGTGCCCCCACCAGGCCGGAGGGCCCCGAGTCCTTGAGCATCTGCCGTTTTCGGCGCCCGTCCAGCTCCTTCAGGTCCTTGTTGAGGAGAGGAGAGAGGTACACCTAGGGGACGAAAGCACAGGAGAAGGTGAAGCCTTTCCCAGGCCGGGGGCCGGCAGCTCCCACACAGCGGTACCTGCTCGGGGAAGTAGTCCCTGCTGGGGCAGTGCATGCCCTCGGCGGTGAGGAGGAAGGGCTCCCTGAAGGTGATGAAGGGGGAGATGCACAGGATGATGTCCTTCAGCTCCTGCTTGAAGGCAGCAGAGATGGACTTCAGGTGGTCATCGGAGGAAGACACCTGCTCCGCCACAAACATCCCCGTGTCGTCCTGCAGTGGGTCCCGGAACAGTTTGGGGGTCTCTGCCAAACCAGGGGACCCCTCCCTCAGCTGGCTGTCCTCCTCCCCCGTCACCCCGATCAGAGTGTCCGAGTCCATCTCCTGCTCTTCTTCCATGAGGAACGGAGGCAGAGCAGGGGGGCTGGACACTGGAGAGGAGGTCTTGGCTTCAGCGTTGGGCGCCCCCTCGTGGACTGGGGGGGCAGCTGCATCCTGACTCCGTTTATCCTGGACGATGTCCATTTTTTCAGACTCTGAAGGTACGGCTTTGTCCTCAGGATGTCCTTCTGCTGCCGAGTCCTCGCTCAGCACAGTGCTCTCCTGGCTGTCTCCGTCCATCTCCTCCTCGGCGGCCCCCCCGCCGAGCAAGCAGGGGAAGGAGCTGCTCTGGGGCAAACTGGGGGGCATGGCAAACTCATCCATGAGGAAGGAAATTTCCAGCTGAGAGTGGTAAGCCACGCACACCATCAGCTTGATGATCTCCTTCACCCTCGCCAGCTCGTACTCCGATGCTCCCCGCAGCTTGACGGAGCAGCCCAGATGGGGGGGGCAGCCCTCGAAGAACATCAGCGTCTTGGGCTCATCTGGAAGCAAAGGCAGACATGACACCAGAACGGAGCAGCCGCCAAGCTGCAGCGCAGGCCTTACTGTTGGGCAGCGTGAAGGGCTGCATGTAGAACTTGTGGCAGGTTCCCAGGCGGGGTTTGGTGAGGAGCTGGTCCATGGACATGACCAGGTCCCCCTGGGTCATCCGGCCCACCCGGTTCAGGACTTGCTGCAGAAGGAAAGCACACAGGAGGATTCCTGCATGAGCTGGAAACTGTGACGCGTCCCCTCATGTCTACAGGTAAACCAGTTCAGGTGTTTCAGTCTCTTCCACAGGTGTATCTGCCATCATGCAGGATGCTTCTCAGACATTAGTGAACAAACAGCTGCTCGTGTGCTGCAACAACCCACTCCTGACGTTTCCACGCGGCTAAA
This sequence comes from Oryzias curvinotus, assembly GCA_023969325.1. NCBI lineage: Eukaryota > Metazoa > Chordata > Actinopteri > Beloniformes > Adrianichthyidae > Oryzias > Oryzias curvinotus. The sequence goes on along the minus strand of CM043726.1, from coordinate 1,879,681 downwards.
GTGAGCTTCACACAGAGAGGAGAAGGTCGGGAGGAGCAGCAGGCCACGCCTCCTCTGGAGACATGAACCAGACCTCTCCATTTGGCCAGCTGATGGGAGAGTTTGGTGGTTGCTATGGTAACAGTACCTGTCTAAAAGCTTCAGCAGACCAAGACACTTTGAACGGTCCAGTGATCCCACCTCTGTGGGGCAAACCAGCCCCAGGAGGCAAAAGCACAGGCATGACAAAGCAGGGCTGGTCATCCAGGTCCACCCCCCTCCTCCCCCTCCTGCTGCTGGTGCGCTGACTCAGCTTTTTCCACGTTCTGATGGACAGAGCACAGCTGATCAGGTCATCAACAACAGGAAGTGGTGGGAGGTCTGGAGAACAGGCGGGGTGGTGGATGGAGGCCCTGGAATAAAGATTTTGCTTTGGAATCTGCTGCCGGCTGACACAGCTGGCTTTGCAAACCAAAGATTTCCACTGAGCGGCACTGACCTCTTTGACGTTTATGACCAGGGTGATGCCGTGTTCCATCAGCATCTCCTGAGCGATCCGGGACACCGTCTTCTCCACCAGCACCAGGTTTGGTCGGACGTCCACGATGCGCTGAACGTAGTTCTTCAGAAACTCCCGCTCCTGGAGGAGGAAGGCCGTCATTGTCAAAAGCAGTGCCTCTAAAGGCGGCTCTGGTTCCTGCTGGAGAGGCAGCGTCACCTGCAGCACAATGGGGTCGATGCAGGTGAACTTGGTCTCCTCCCTGTACAGGTACTCTATGGAGCAGCGCAGCAGCAGGATCTTGGGATTCTTGATGTAGGAGTTCATCTAGTTCCCAGACAGACATCCAGCGGCTGCAATGAGTCTCATGCATATCATCCAACGTCAACATTTTTTAGATCCATCATCTAGTGGCGTTATTCTACAGAGATGCTAGAGCCTGTCCTGGCTACTGTAGGGTGGGGGGGGGGTTAAGAGAAAGCACTCCAGACAGATCCGCTATAAGAGCCGCTATAAGATGAAGAAAGCAGTTCTGTTCCCACAAAAACAAAGACTAGATGTGCAAAGCGGGGATCCTTCTACTGGCACGGCGTGACCCCACCTTTTTGTGGGCGATGTTCTTGGTGCAAATGACGCCGTTCACCATCATGGAGTCAAACTTTCTGCCTCCAGGAATCTGGACAAAGATTGAAAGGGACGTTTCTGATCTGCTGCCTCTGCAGCCTCTGCAGGTCCAACAAAGACACGCCCACCTTCTTGATGTGGACCAGCTGTCGGATGTCCATGTCGTCGTCGCAGTTCCGGATGTCCGGCCGGACGGTCTGCACCACCTGACGCACCACAGGTACGATGATGTCCCTCCAGGACAGAGACAAGGACTCGCTGTAGAGCAGCTGCTGCAGCAGCGCCATCATGTGGCTGTGGTTGGCTGAGCTGGGAGAGGAAACGCGCTTTACCTTTCAATTCATTTCATTCTTCTAACCCACATTTCTACACACATTGAATTCTACTTTTCCACTGTGGCTGACGTTCCTTCACATGTTCAGGACGTCATGTGAGCAGCTCTTCTATGAGCGTTTCATGCTTTAATGTAGCGTCATTGGTAGACATCACAGAACTCTGAACTAGCAGCTCCCGTCCCTTTCACACGCCTAAACTGCTGATCCTGAGTATTCTGTCAGCTGCTTCTTCTTTCTCTGGAGTCTGCTGAGGTTCCACTGGTAGGTAACGGTTTTGATTGTGAAAAGTAAAAAGTGTTTCTGTCTTTCTGTCCTATAATGAGTTTTCAGAGACTGATTGAAGCCGTTTGATTGGGAGAAACAGATCCAGAATGGAACCGGTTCTACCACGGAAACAGGTTTTCCCTTCTAATGCCCCGCTGTGGGCTCAGTAGAAGGTCTATTGTGGACGACGGGAGTTAGGAGGCAACTTCAGCGCCGTGTGCTTTGAAAAAGTCCTTCTTGAACAAAGAAGCACAGATTGAAGGCAGAATGGGTTCAGACACACAGTGGGGTCAGTCAGGTTAGTCAGTGGATTTATCAGCCATTGTTTGGGATTCTGACCGGTTCCAGTGATCTGACAGGTCAATCTGAAACTTGGCTTTTTCCGCCACTCCACTTGTCCCATGACTGGGTAAGGGCCAATCAGGTAGGCGGATCAACAGTCGGGGGTCCTCACACATGGAGATGGAAAGCTCTCCCCTGGGAGAAGCTACAGAAAGTAGACACACGTCGTGTGTTTGAGGAACGTCCCCACGGTAAACACGTTGAGTGGTGAGCAGCGCTCATCATGAAACCAAGATGCTGAGGATCCAGACATGAAAACAATCTGTGATTGGACCACGCGTGTGGTAGAAAGAGCATGAAAGCCAGAAGGTCACAGAAGCTGCAGGACAGCAGAGGAACCTGCAGGGGGAGCTGGTCCTCTGGTTCCTTCTGTGTGACGGAGACATCTCCAAACACACAAAAGGACACGTTTGTAGCCGTCTATGATGGTTCTGTGTAAGGGAGGCAGTTCAAGCCCCCAAAGGCAGTCAGTGGCACATGGCGCCCTCTCAGATTCTCCTAGGCTACGTTCACACCGTCACACGTTCACACCGTTCACAACGACCCAATTCCCATTTTTTTGCCCCTATGCGGCCCAATTCCGATCTTTTCATGACAGTCTGAATGACACAGATCCGATCTTTTCAAGGGCGACCCAGGCCCCGTGGGTTTGCCGGCCTGATTCCGATACGTATCCGATCTTTTCAATTGCGACCGCCGTCTGACCGGCCAGGCGACTTGATTCCGAATCGTACGTCATCGACACGCAACAAACGTCATCATTTTGCGTTGAAGTAGGCGGGAACGAGAACATTCAAGATTCTTTATTTGTCACGTGCAAAGTTATATTTAGCAAATACAACCAGCCAGGTGAGTTTGGAAGCTAGCTTTATGGGGACTATGGTATTGAAAGCTGAGCTGTAGTCAATAAATAGCAGCCTTACATAGTTCCTGTTATTGCTGTCAATGTGAGTGAGAGAAGAGTGCAGGATGTGAGAAACAACAACCATAAACAACAACCATGGTGGACGATGCTGCTGAGACCAGTCAGTGGAAGGGAAGCAGATCACCGATTGGACTAATATTTGGGGTGATCGCTCTATTCAGGCCGGTTTTTGAAAAAAAATATTCCAGCTAAATGGCCGAGTGTGGTGTTGAAACTTCCCCGCGATGACTTTTTTTTTCGTTCTCCCCTTTCCGACCGTGGTCAGAAGCGCGGGGGACCCAAGGCGATCCTCCTCCTCCTCCCTGTTCTGATCCTTAGATTCTCCAGAGCGGCTTCATAAAGAGTCCATAGCATTTATTCTGGGGGAAACCTTCTCTTAATACCCTCCTCAGTAACACACATCATGAATGCGCGCCCACACTGCCCCCCCCCCCCCCAATCCTCCATCACGGCACGCGCTCTTCTGTCTCTAACACACACACACGCACACACATTCCTATTCCACTACAGTGGGTCCAGACGATCCCGGCTCCACTGCCTTCTTAAAATGAGTAGATTGTAATTGTGCTGCTCCTTCGTGAAAATAAATGTAATATTACAAAAGGAGCTCTGCTGTTGACATCACTGTTGTTGACATCCATTGTTAACGTTGGCTCCACAAACAACGAGTGACGTCGTTCACCGTTGAGGACTCTTCTGCGCATGCGGGTCTGGTTTGGGTCGTGTCACGGTCACACTGGAGACCACAAAAGTTCAGATTTACTAGGAAATGTGAACGGTCTTGCAAAAAAATCGGATTTTTTCAAAAAATCCTAATTGAGCATTAAGCCCTGCAGTGTGAACGTAGCCTTAGTGTCAATGGATGGATCTGAACCTGGAACTCTGATTCTGTTGTTTGGAGGCGTTCTCCTAACTGGAGAACGTTCCAGAGACACTGTTCAACACTACAAGAGACGCTTCTTTTGTGTTACTGTGGAGGAAAACAAGCTGGCAGGCAGCCTTTTGCTCTCAGCCCTAATAGGAGCATATCAGTCCATCTCTACAACACGGAGGACTTTTAGCTCTCTGGGTCCATAAATGAAGTCTGTGATGTTCTATCCTCTGCTTCTCAACCTTCACACTCATTAAATCTTCTTAGGGAGATCTTGAAGAGGAGTTCTCCTGGATACCCAAAGGACTTTTCTTTGGATGCTTTTTCTGTGCAGTCCATGTGCTGCTTCTTCTTCACGTTTATGCAGACACATCAATGGACGAACCCCTGATTGTCATCGCTTCAACTCAAATCAACCAGAGGTTGCTGTTAGCAAACCAAAAGAAAGGCCTCTGGTAGAAGGACTGGGTTACAGAGGGTCAACTCTCTACAACCTGCTCTGCTCTGTGAACCTGAGTTCTGTTTGGTCCTGTTGTCTTCCTCTCTGTCAGAACGGGAGCCTAAGAAGTGAAATCTGGACCTGAAAGGTCCTGCAGATCCCGTGTGACTCTACTCACAGCAGCCTCTCCATGGCCTTCTTCTCCCCGTTCTCCTCCCTGAGCTGGTCCAGAGAGCTGTGGTGCCAGCCCAGCGGCGTGAACAGCATGTCTTTGGCCTTCTCCTCCACACGCCGGTTAAACAGAGACTCTGCAGGAAGAGGACCGCATCAGAAGAGCCGACAGGGAAGACCCGAGCTGAAAAGCAGCCGACATTTTACCTTTGATGAAGGCGTCACTGATCAAGATGTTCTGACCTCCATCTTCAGACACATGAAACTCTGCTGGGAGAAGTAAACAAATCCAGAATTCTGCAGATCTGAAGAGGCGCAGGACCAGCACCTAAAATCTCACTTTTACACTGGAAGCCATTTTCCAGCAGCTAAACTGTCAGATCCAGTTCAGGAGGACGTCACAGGAAGTGAATGAGCCACACAGTAAAACGCTTTTAATCCGGGTCAGCAATAAAAACAACAATGATAATCAGCATGCTCTCTATATTCTCTGTGTAATCCCACAAAGCTTCTGCCATTTCCTCCCTTTGGTCCGTAAAACCTCTGTGTGCAGTCACACTGAAGGGAACCGCACCAGAGTTCATCTGCAAGTGAGACCTTTACTCTCAGAAGGACCTAGGTTCCCCTGCTTGGTCCACCACAGAGTTCCTGAGGGATTTCACTCCCAGGTCTGGTGGTGAGGGAGGGGTTGCCAAAAGTGGACATTAGAACTCAGCTAAAAACTAAGAGAGGACGGAAAAACACGAGCAGAAATGAAGCCACTGAAACGACTCCAGCATTAAGAGGTAAGTGCATCCGGGCGCCGCGGCGATGAGCATACAAGCTCCACCCATCTGCTGCTCTGGAGAGTCCGCTGATGCACAGCAGCAGTGTTCAGATTCAACTCGAGCAAGTGCACCTGGAAAATGAACCAATACTTCCCCGGACAGAAACGCAGCTTCTCATGTTCATGGAACCGGAACAGAACCTGGTCAGGATATTCAGTGATGCTGCAGAGCTTTTGGATGTTTTTAGATTCATCTAAGGGTTTTGTTGTGAGTTTCAATAAATGCACTTAAAAATATTAAAAATGAACCGTGTGATGACTGCCCCCCACCCCAGCTAAACTCCTCTGGAACCAGATCTGTTCACACCTAACAAATCAAGAGGACCTTCAGAGGAACCGGACTCTGGATCAGACCAGAACCAGACCTGGATCTCCTTCAGAGAAACATCAGGTTCTTCCTTCAGCAGCAGGAAACCTGATCCAGAACCATCATGACCCGTGAATTTTTTTAAATAAAGAAGGAAGAACCAGCTGCTGAAAGAAGAGCTTCATCCTTCTGCAGTCAGACGGTAGAGCTGAGACAGAACAAACACAAAAGATTCTAGTCCACTAATCCTCCAAAGTCATCTGCAGCCAATAGGACCCTTGATTAGGATGGAAGACCGCCTTCAGTTGAAAACCAGACCTCCTTCATGAGATCCATCAGCAGACCTGCAAGCTTTGCCGTCGTAGGCATCACCCACCTCTGTGCTCGCTGGCAGGTGGAACATGGGGATATTTGGACTGCTTCTTGATGTGAAAGTTGACATTGTTCTGCTCCATGTTCAGATTGATGGAGGCCGCCGAGTCGCTGTCCACCGCAGAGTGGAAGCTGCTGACTGAAGTTCTTTTGCTGGGGCTGGCAGAGTCTGAAATCCAAAACACTTTGCTTCACAGAAACTCCATGACTTTAGCTGAGACCAAATCCGAAGATTAGACATACTTGGGACGGTGTACTCATTCTCATCTGCGAGTTGCTCTGTGTCGCTATCGTCAAACTTGATGTCCTTGAACCAGGACGGCTCCGAGTGTCCCTCCAGGGAATTGACGCTGTCGCTGTCTGGAGACGGTGTTTCTGAGAACTCTGTGCTCTGTGGGTTTGACAGAGAGACATCATGGTCAGAACAAGGTGAAGCACGCCTGAGACGTCCCAGCTTTGGACTCACCTGGAGAGGGCGGTAGAGGGCATACTCGTCCCTGAAGAGCTGATCGTGATGAGTGACACAGTCCAGCCAGCGGCCATCCACCAGCGCCTGGCCGATGGCAATGGCTTGGGCCCTGCCGTGCACACATCAGCACAATCTGGAACTAGCGCGTGCTTCTTCTTTAAAACAGGAAGTGTAGGAAGCCCTTCCAGAAGGATCTTCCAAAGCTGATACCTATAGCTAACCCTGCTGTCTGTCACCTCTGAACCACAACAGCACCCCCCACACACATTGCTTGCTGGAGTTCATGCACACGCCCATCCAAAATTCATCTGCTTGACTTGAACTAAAGTCTCATCACTCATGTCTCAGGAGGAGCTCTTCCCCCTCACCTTCCGATTCAAACACATTTCTTTACCTGGTGGATATGGTGCCACTCCTCAGCAGCCAGTTGACAAGCTCCTTTCCCACAATGCAGTTAGGGTAGGTCCTCAGCCAGTACCTGTGGTCCTGAAACTCCATCCCTGTGTTGTTATGGCAGATCTTCTTCCACAGGTCCTTCAACTGAGAAGAGTCCTGCAACAAACACCACGTTCCAGCGTCAGAGGAAACTCCACTGATGCTGGAACCAAGTGAAGGAGAGGAGCAGCCACCAGGAGGATCTTCCTCTCCTCCTCGCTGTGGTCCAGCTTGGAGCCGCTCTTGGTCCCGGACATGGCTCGGCTTGTGGGCGGGCTCACTGAACTGTCGTAGGACGGAACCAGAGAAGATCCAGAGCGGTCCAGCGACAGGTTGGTCACACTGGCAGACCTAGAGAAGAACAACCGTCACACAGTTGGCTGAACAGAGAACAGAACGTACTTATGCGACCTGCTGAATGTTAGGATCGACCCTCAGGACGTTCAGAATCCTAAAGAACACTAAAGGAGGCGTGTCCTCACAGAGAAAGACATCACTAGCAGAGGTTCAGAGGGCAGGACTCCATGACCATGAAACTTTGGATTGTTTATTAGCCTTGCACATCCTGGATTCAGAATGAGCTTGATGGATCACATGACCCTTTGATGGATCACATGACCTTTTGATGGATCACATGACCCTTTGATGGATCACATGATCCTTTGATAGATCACATGACCCTTTGATGGATCACATGACCTTTTGATGGATCACATGATCCTTTGATAGATCACATGACCCTTTGATGGATCACATGACCTTTTGACGGATCACATGAGTCTTTGATGGATAACATTACCCTTTGATGGATCACATGATTCTTTGATGGATCACATGATCTTTTGATGGATCACATGACCCTTTGACGGATAACATGAGTCTTTGATGGATCACATTACCCTTTGATGGATCACATGATTCTTTGATGGATCACATGATCCTTTGATGGATCACATGACCTTTGGACGGATCACACAAGTCTTTGATGGATCACATAACCCTTTGAAAATTACATGACCCTTTGATTGATCACATGATTCTTTGATGGATCACATGAGTCTCTGATGGATCACATGACCCTTTGATGGATCACATGACTCTTTGATGGATCACATGACCCTTTGATGGATCACATGACCCTTTAATAAATCACATGACCCTTTGATGGATCACATGACCCTTTGATTGATCACCTGATCCTTTAATAAATCACATGACCCTTTGATGGATCACATGACCCTTTGATGGATCACATGACCCTTTGATGGATCACATGACCCTTTGATGGATCACATGATCCTTTTAATAAGTTACACGACCCTTTGATGGATCACATGACCCTTTGACGGATTACATGATTCTTTGATGGATAACATGAGTCTCTGATTGATCACATGAGTCTCTGATTGATCACATGACTCTTTGATGGATCACATGACCCTTTGATGGATCACATGAGTCTCTGATTGATCACATGACCCTTTGATGCATCACATGATCCTTTTAATAAGTTACATGACCCTTTGATGGATCACATGACCCTTTGACGGATTACATGATTCTTTGATGGATAACATGAGTCTCTGATTGATCACATGAGTCTCTGATTGATCACATGACTCTTTGATGGATCACATGACCCTTTGATGGATCACATGAGTCTCTGATTGATCACATGAGTCTCTGATGGATCACATGACCCTTTGATGGATCACATGAGTCTCTGATTGATCACATGAGTCTCTGATTGATCACATGACCCTTTGATGGATCACATGATCCTTTTAATAAGTTACATGACCCTTTGATGGATCACATGACCCTTTGACGGATTACATGATTCTTTGATGGATAACATGAGTCTCTGATTGATCACATGAGTCTCTGATTGATCACATGACTCTTTGATGGATCACATGACCCTTTGATGGATCACATGAGTCTCTGATTGATCACATGAGTCTCTGATGGATCACATGACCCTTTGATGGATCACATGACCCTTTGATGGATCACATGATTCTTTTAATAAGTTACATGACCCTTTGATGGATCACATGACCCTTTGACGGATCACATGACCCTTTGACGTATTACATGATTCTTTGATGCATCACATAACTCTTTCATTAACCTGTTATACAGACCTCTGTCTGACCTTTTGCTGAATGGATTTCGAAATCATCAAATAATTAAACTGGCATCTAATAATAAAAAGTTCAAACTTAGGTTCAAAGACAGGAAGTATGGGGGTTGTTCTAGAAAGGTATGATAAAAGTAGGACGTTGAGGCTTAGAGACATTTTGGTCCCACAGGAGTGTAAATCTTGGAAGGGTTCATGAATTCTTGTTTCAAGCTAAGAACAGATTTCACTTTGCTTCCCTGTACGAACAGAATGACAAACACTATTTACAAAAAATGAGGAGCCTTCCTGGTGAGCCTTAGCTGACACCAGGAAAGCCGTAAAAGCCCCACCTCTTTCTTGCAGGAGACTTCCCCACGTCCTCCGGGAGCGCCGAGAGCCTCGCGGTGAGACCGCCGTTCTGAGGCTCCTGGTGCATCATGCTAACACAAACAGTCAGCGTTAATTTCTTAGCCTGAGTCTTCCTTCATACCAACCACATTTCTGCTGAGTGAACTCCATAGAAAGCCTTTAAAGCTCAGATGGAAAAACGGAACAAAGACTCACTTTTTTCTCATCCCAATAGGAGTTTTTCTATGCAGGAGAGAGGAAAAAGAATTTCTTTGAGGAAGATGGATAGAGGCACACAACAGCAGAGGAAACACGTGCATGACAGGACATGGAGGATCACCACATGCAGGAAAAACTAGAATA